>QVTF01005884.1:0-28197 GCA_003573665.1 Oxygymnocypris stewartii | reverse complement strand
GCAGGCAGCAAACGGTCAGAGTCGTAAGAACAGTCCAGGTAACAGAGGGAAACACACTAGGTAAACGCTCGGAAATAGATGGGGCTAAACAAGACTTCGCCATGAAGGAGATAAAGTCCAAGGCTAATAAAGCGTGCCAGACGGGGTGCATCTGTGTAATTAGTGCAAATGAGTGATTGGTGACCGCTGTGTGATTAGAGCAATGGTGGATGGGAAATGCAGTCCGTGGGTGATGTGCAGCTGTAGTGTGGTGCAAGAGACAATGTGGTGAGTGGCTCATGAACCGGATTCGTGATAATAACATGTTTCTGCTGTTGTTTTTGAAATGCAACCCCTCCTTGTGAAAGATCTGTATTATTGCATATATATGACATTTGGCATTTATGATACATTTTTCTTGTTACATATATGTTATATTGGGCATTTATTTCTCAATTGAAAAAAATAATTTATATATATATATATATATACAGAAATGATTTTGCTAAATAACAGTTTTTTTCTGTTTATTTTCTTTTTACCACAACATATATCTAAATGATTACTTTTCTGGAAATATAAAACAAAAACCTTTTACAGAAGTAATATCGTTTTTGCATTGTATTTGCTTTGCCACAACATATTTCAAAACCACATACTTGTGACCATTACATTTTATAACATCTCTTTTGTAACATATCAAATGATTAACCCAATTTTTTTTTTTTTTTTTCACAACTCGAAAATGTGCAAACTGAATAAAATAAATAATGACCTCACACTGGAGGTCAACATGTTAAATATGCTCATAGATTTGTTAAAATATGCATTGAAATGAACAGCAGACAATTTATAATACTAAATAATTGAATCAGCTAAATTAATTGAGCAGATAATTTCAATTTTTAAAATTTTTCTCAATTAACTCTGCGGATCCGGGTCACTTACTAAAATCAATAAAAAAAGCGTAGAGCCTCTTCTTTACAATGAATACCATACATTTTGGTTTTATGATACATCAAGCAGTAAAATTAAGATTAGAATTGTATATGTTCCCACACAAATTTTCGCCTAACGATTGCGAATACTTTTTCCTAAGAATATGTATTTTTTATATTTTAAATATTCACAATACAGTCAAGTCATACATCACAAGAAAGCTCTCATTCTCAGGAATCTGACTATATAGTATATATATTATTATATACTATATATTATTTTATTGTGACAATCACAGATCGAATTATATTCAATAGAATCGCGATGTCTTTTTATCACCTTTTCATAAACTTTGTTTTTGTCATTTTCCTACACTTACTACTGCTTCAGTCAGCCACAGACAGCTAACAACTCTATATTATCTTTTAGATTAGGATCTCTTCTTTCAAACTAGACCATATTCCGTTTCTGCGTGCTCACAAAGCTGAGATATCATCTTGTGTTCCAGACGTGCACCAGAGACGCACTCTTGCCAAAACAAAGCTCTTCAAATATGCGAATCGCCTTGGATTGTCTATAACTCTAAACTATTCAGATCTGTTTTATAGGTCAGATTAGCTGTCGGTCACTGTGTCAGAATGGAGGCAGGTGCGCGCTGAGAGAGAGCGCGTCTCCGGTAGTGAGCTGAGGCTTTTACCGCTTTTGGAAAATGTATTTCTTGGATTGTTTTGAAGGCGGAAATGGCGCAGTGGAAGGCTAACACATCGGCATTGCGGATAAAGCAATCTTTGGATTAGGGATGTCAATTTTCAATAATTTCCATAATTGATCGTCGTTTAAATTAATATAACCTTAACAGCTTTAACCTTAACCAAAATGCGTCTATTGCAGTGGCATATAGTCACCGGCATGACAGGATGTGCAAATGTGCTCGGGCTCGGGTTGTAGCTAAGCCAAAACTATAGGCAGAGGCTACACTGCTTCCATAGACGCACGCACACACATTATTGCACACAGATATCAGAGATGCAATTAGTAAAATAGCTTCGATAAGCTACTGACTCACAACGTTACATTTATCTGCAATGAGGGTGTAAAATCGCTGTTTTTGAAGTAATCAAGCCCCATTGCTTGTAGAGAGAGACGCGCAGATGCAGGTTCACATGCACGTGCAACATCCATCCCTCTCTCTCTCTCTCGCGCGATAATTCAAATAAATGATTAATTAATTCAAAAAAATACGATCTTACTGCACTACATCTCCATGTCTGATTTGCTAACTAATGCTAACAAACCTTGACTGACAAAAATGACAATAATTTGCACGGTGGAAGAATTATCGTCTTGTCCATACAACCATTCATAAACTCGGCAGAATGTATGCGATTGCTGCACCTGATGTTCACAACTTTCATAACTGGTAAGTGTTTTATTTTGCCTTGTGAAATGGCCGAGCATTGATTAATCTGTTTCGAAATGCAGCCTTATTTTATTGGCTAGTCGTTGTGGGGGGAAACATATTTCGGGTTCGGGCTCTAAATTTAACTGTGCTGCTCGGGTCGGGTCAGACAATCTCGGGTACGGGCCGGTTTCGGGCTTCAATTTTAAGCCCGTGCAGACCTCTAGACGTGCGGTCAGTGAACCGCTTCCAGAACCACCGGCGTTGCTACAGCAAAACACACTGTTACCCATTTGACTCATTTTAATGTGAGTATTATGCTACAAGGTACAAAGCTTTGTTAATAAGATAAATAATTGTTTAGCAGGCAATTGTTACATCGCGACAATGCTTTTTGATTCATGCCGAGCGCATACATTTAAATCAAGCCATATGCGGCTTTGTGTTCTTGTTTTCCTGAATTGTCACGAATTTAATAATATTTAATATTGTTTATTTTCCCAAATCCTCACTCTCTCACCCTCTAGATTCACAAGGTTTATTTTATTGTTGTTCACTTTTAATCACTGTTTTCGCATCTCTTACTGTGGGTAAACGTGTGGGGGGAAATTAAAGATTTTGTGGCCATGAATTAAGAATTCGGGTACTATGACTTAAATTGTTCCCGCGTTTAAGTTAAATCGTGGGTTCTCTAGGGAACAAATTAATGAAACATGGGCAGCTGCCAACAAATTAATATGATGTAGGAATGAATTAACCAAGTTGTAGGAAAGAATAGCCTATATCTGTCCTGCTCGCGTCAGCAGCCCTGTCAAAGCGAAGTGCCCGATATGCAACTATTATCTAGGGAAATTATAATTGAACATGCCTTATTACTACATTTCAATACAAATAACTTTGTACTGTATCTGTTTTAATACACTTTTAAAGTTTAGATCATATTAAAAGCGTAGTTTGTACATTAGTAAAGTATTTTTCTTGTAAGATCCAGCCCCTTCACCATCACTCACAGCCGTTTGCTCGTGTTTTGCGCATGAGCCGCACGCACCTCAAAATGAAACTGCTTAATCGATAGCTATTTATTGATTATATCTCTTATCGTCAATTAATTTATCGTCGGTTAATCGTTGACATCCCTACTTTAGATATAAAAAATATAAGTTATAGATGATGAAGAGCGATCAGCTGCACCACGGAGAGGAGGAGAGGATGCGCGTCTGGTGAGCATTTATGAGTGCTTTGAGTGTGTTTGCTCCATTTTTTTTAATCAAATCATTATAGTAAGAATGTGATAGCATGGCTAACAGTCTGATGGAAACTATTGATAGAAAAGTGTTGTACAGTATCCATTTCGGGGGGAATATATAGTAAATGTACATGGATTATTACAGTGCAGTGTGGATGAGAGATATTTGTTTGTTTGACGTTCTGAAGTGATGGAGAGCCATGACAGACAGCTTGTGTCCAGAGGCAGCAGATGATGGAGACCAACGATACAAGTTACAGGTGAACAGGTGAGCTGATGCTCCAAACAGTATACCAATACAGAAATGCACATAAATGCAATGTTAAAAAGATGGAAGATGTGGATTCTATTTTAGATTGTGATAGAATAATTTACTTTTTACTTATAGTCATTTAGCATACGCTGTTATCCAAAGCGACTTACAAATAAGAAAATTAACTAAAATTAAAAGTTAAAACTATATATATATATATATATATATATATATATGTATTATATACACACATTTAAGAAGATAAAGACATTCAATAAAAATGACATAGAGGAGATATTTTTGATAATTTGTACAGTCTTGTGTCTCCTGAAAGAATAATAATACCATCAGTGCAAAATATGACAATTTAACTCGCTTCATTTATGATGCAGTAACTCCTGTTTGGAAGCTGTTATATGAAAAATGAAAAATATGGTACATTTTGGCATCTAGTGGCATCAAACAAAGTAAGTTGCAAAAAGAAGACACTAATAGATCCTGAATTACAGATAAAAAAAAAGGTTGTTTAAAAAAATAAAATATCGCCTATGATTTTTGTTTTGTTTATTGTCATATTTGAAACAAATATAATGTTTTTTTTTAAAGAAGTACACTCATGTGATATAGTTAAAAGGGTTTCCTTTACAACGAATCCATTTTTTTAAATGTCCTCTGTATGGTGTGTAGGGTAAACATTTGAATTTGAGTGTGAAAATGTAGGGCGAAAATTCCCCAAAATGCCCATGTGCTTAATTAATGTGACAAATGCATCACATCTAAATTCTACCTACTTTTATAAGGTTAATAGCCCGATGTGACATATATGTCACCGCGATATCTTTGTAACTTGTTTTATATCAATTTGTTCAAGAAATTTATTAAAATCAGGTTTAGAGTAATCTAGGATATGTTATTAAAACATTGTTCAAGGTTCAAGGTTCTTTATTATTCGTCACATACACAATTTATTACTGCAGTCTCAAAAAGAAACAAACACTAGAGGCAGTAAAACTCTGATATCTTTTATTCCTTTTCACACAAATGTACAGAGTTTGATTAATAAAGAGTAAGTTTCGCACAATTACTTGAAGAACATCATTTTATGACTTCAAAACAGTATTAAAAAGCTGGGAGATTTGAAAACTAATGCTTTTGAACTTTAGCATCGCACATATCTAGCTTCATATCTATGGGTTTTCAAGGACTGTAAATTTGTTTTGTAGCTCACAAAATACGGAGAACTACTTAGGAGTTGATGAGCTCCGGTTCGAATCACGTTTCGACAAAACAGTTCAAATCTGCATGTAAGGAAGTTAAAATGGCACGGTTGCATCAACAAATACATTTGTATATCAGTTTTGCATTTGTTAACACTATCGGGTAGGTTTAGGGTTGGGTTTGGTGTAGGGCATATTTCCAACACGATAGAGCATTCATTTTTAGGGACAGACCCCGGATATTTAAATTCTGAACCGCTGCAACGTTTCTGTAGCAATGTAATAAAAACAAAGCAATATGTACCTATATCTACGTAATAAAAACGTGCCAGGTTTCACATATTTAACCTGTGTTTTAGCGCCACTCAGTGGACATTTCTCTGTTAAACTGTGCCGAAACGTGCAGTAAGGTACATAAAACGGTGTCGCAGAGAAAGTGCACAGAGGTACGTATTTTATGAGACCAGGTTGGGATAATGCTTTAAAAAGACCTTTCCAGATAATCACCGGTGTTTGTGACAGCCGCGGGCACCGTGGGTTATTTTGTCATTAACATATAAAATATCACCAATCATCATAATTTAGAACAGCGAGCTGCAAGAACAGCTTACATTTTCAAAAACTGCAGTACTCCGACAATAAAAAGTGCGTACGTCTGCTCAGACCCTGACGTGACGCTAAGCACTTTTCCACGTCATAGACAGTTTTTATAAATATGAGTGCTGGCATGGATTTAAACGTACGCACACTCTAAGATCAAATCTGTGCATACGCATGCTTTATAATGAGGCCCCAGACCTGTGAGAAGTGCGCTGTTTTTCTGGGGATGTGTATCAAACCTTGTGTATAATTTGGTTTCTCTTTTTTTATCTCTTTGGTTACTTAATTTTTTTTTAACAAACACACACTAAGGAGTCAGCTAAGCAGTATAGTGTGCTAGCAATTTTGGAGTGCAATTACCGACATTCAGTATGTCTAAGAGATGCTTTAATCTTTGTTATTTAAGAATAAAGCTTTAATTTTTGTTTATGAATTAAAGTGAATTCCCAGCCTCCCTGCTGTGCCACAGTAATTCAGCTCGGAGAGTTTGTATTAATTTGGCAGATGCCAGAGACGGGGTCCTTTAAGGTCTGCCCAGGTTGTGGGCTTCCAACCCTTGTTGCTATTTGCATAATGGAATTATGGGAACTATGCTGTATCTTTAGTGGACCATTAGGCAGAACTTTGTTGGATTGTAATTAGTGGCTTCTGCCCTTAACCTTCATTAACATGCAAATGCAAAGCCTACTCTGGAAGAAATGCACGGCACATTGGAGCAAAAATGCCAAAACGATTAACAGGCAATCCATGGCTTAACTGCCTATTTTTATTTATCACTTTTGAAATCACTTGGTGGAAAGCTGACGAGGGTGATGATTACAGCGTGTAGTTTATGTGGTTGCTGTGTAGCTGCTTGCTATGGCATTCATCATGTTGTCAGCATTGTTATGATGTTACATAAAAATATTGTTTAATCACAAATTGGTTGTGTGATAGAAGGAAATGGGGTAAAATGCTCCCCTTATAATTGTGCAGAAAAATGTATTGATAAATTGTAACATGCTCAAATATGTGTTACATGATAATGATCTATCACTTATATTAGGATGATTAAAACAAATGGTTGTGTGTGTGTATGCGTGTGTTTAGCGAATCCTTTTGTGGATTTACATAACTGTTACACTGGAACAAAATATATATGTACTATTTTTTTAAGGTAAGTGGTTGCAAATAATTTATATTAGCTACATTCAAAAAAAAAGAAATTGAAAGTTAGTCAACCAATTTTTTTTATTTCAATGTAGCTCAAATAAATTGATTGCAACCACTTACCTTAAATACAAATATATAGTATTTTTGTATTTTATTATTATTTTCAGTATAGTAGGCGGCAACAAGAGACTGTCTTTTTTTATTTAATTTAATTTAGGAACAAAACAAGAGACTGTTTTCGGTTACATTTTATTTTAAGGTGCCCCTGTTACAGTGCCATTATACATTTAAGTACTGAGTAATATTATTTAACTACATGTAATTACTATATGGTTAGGATTAGGGCTTGGCTAAGTGTTACTTGCATGTATTTATACATAAATTATTGTTGTTATAATAGTATATTATTGAAGGCCATTTTTGACACTGAATAAAAAATAAAAATGTGCGATTCTGACTTTTTTTCTCACAGTTGTGAGTTTATAACTCACAATTCTGACTTATTTTCTCACAATTCTGACTTCTTTTTCTCATAATTGCGTGATATAAACACAATTCTGAGAACATATCAGCCACCCCCCCCCCCCTCAAAATTGCGATTACGAGTTTCTATAATGCAATTCAAACTTTATAACTCACAGTTGCGAGTTTATATCTCACAATTCTGAGAAAAAAAGTCAGAATTGCGAGATATAAACTCGCACTTGAGAAAAAAAAGACAGAATAGATAATTTTTATCTAAAAATTGTGACTTTATAAATCGTAATTCTGACTTTCTAACTCGCAATTGCGAGTTTATTCATCACAATTCTGTGAAAAAAATCAGTAAAATGAAATTAGCAATACACTTTTTTAAACTTTGTTTTTATTAAGTGGTGAAACAGGCTTCCATATACATGCAATGTGTAAAAAGGACACCTTAAAATAAAGTGTTACTCTGTTTTTTAAGAGTGAATAATTATTTAAATGACCCATCCACACACACTGATTAATTTAGAAAAAAAACAAGTACTGTAACTGTTATTTTGAACTAGATTTTAATCATTCACTCTATTGTGAATGAATTTATCAAAATACTAATGCATACAAAAATGAAAACGGTGACTAGCATAATTTGGAAATAGAATGTTACCATCTGTCTTTTTGAGTAAGTCAATGAATCTTTCGCTTTACCAAATCATGATTGATTATTTCAGGAACTAAACAGGACAGTGGTATGTTTGCTTTTGGAGCATTTGATCAACTGCAATAAGTTAAGCATTCAATAATAATAATAATAATAATTTGTTACATTTATATAGCGCTTTTCTAGACACTCAAAGCGCTTTACATAGTAAGGGGGCTATCTCCTCATCCACCACCAATGTGCAGCATCCACCTGGATGATGCGACGGCAGCCATAGTGCGCCAGAACGCCCACCACACACCAGCTTATTGGTGGAGAGGAGACAGAGTGATGAAGCCAATCAGTGTAGGGAGATGATTAGGAGGCCATGATGGTCAGAGGCCAGTGGGCTAGTTTGGCCAGGATGCCGGGGTAACACCCCTACTCTTTTTCGAAGGACTTCCTGGGATTTTTAATGACCACAGAGAGTCAGGACCTCGGTTTAACGTCTCATCCGAAGGACGGTGCTTTTGCCAGTATAGTGTCCCCTTCACTATACTGGGGCATTAGGACCCACACAGACTACAGGGTGAGCACCCCCTGCTGGTCTCACTAACACCTCTTCCAGCAGCAACCTAGTTTTTCCCAGGAGGTCTCCCATCCAGGTACTGACCAGGCTCAGCCCTGCTTAGTTTCAGTGGGCAACCGGTCTTGGGCTGCAGGGTGATATGGCTACCGGCATTTCCTGCCAAATGTTTTTTTATATGTTTATTATTTATTTATAGTTGCATATCAAATATGTGTTGCTTTCCAGATGAAGTGCTATTTAACAGATCTCTAGAATATATATATGAGTGCTATATAGATTCTACTTTGACTTTATATTCTGTCACATCTTCCCCTGTCACATAGAAATCAAAACATACATCTGTTATTACATGTGTAAAAGCATTCCACTGATCTGGATAAAGACTACATCATTTCTATCATTAGCATGTTGTTGTGATTGTACTCAACATTTAGTTCACTCTGCCACAGTCAGCCCATAAATGTCTGTCCATCCAAACAATCACAAAACATTATTGCCCAATCCATTCAATTCTTCACTATTAATTGATTTGTATTAACATATCAGTGAACTGCCAGCTCACGTTTTGGAATCATTATCTGCTCCAAACGTCATATAATGGTGTTTTAATGGCAGTCTAAGATGGCATTGGCACACACTTTAGGGCATCAGTAAATATTAGATTTTATTGGCAAGGTGCAATTTCAAATGCACTCCAGTACAATTTTAGCTGTACAGTGGAGGACTGACAGAAGAGGGCCGAGGAGTGCAATACACATCATACGATAACGATGCTGTGCAATTTACATTTTAATTAGAACAGAACTTCTCACAGTGTCTCTCTACAAGGAGCAGGTTAAAATAATAAAACCGTATCAGAGGGCAACACTGCAATATATGTCAAGCATGCTGCAATGTAATGCTTAGAAAATATCCAGAGATTTCATTCATAGCTACAAAGTGAAGTATAGCTTTCTATCAATTTCATCTTAGAAAACATTTGCAATACATACAGATAGAATGATGCTTGTACATACACACCACAATCACACAAAGTGTGTGCACAAACTACACGTACACTCTGACACATGCTCACAGACCTTAGCCCTTTTAAACTAGCTTTATTTGCAATTCAGATCAGCTCATTTGAATTAAGTGCTTCTTTGCTATGAATACAGCTGGACTTTCCAGACATGTCAGACAAGAACCTTGCCAGAATTACCCCATGGACATGGACACATTAATCAAATGAGGAATTGGCCATTCGACAGCCCACTGAATTCACCCTTTAGTTGGGGTCACAGTAGAGATAGGTGCAGTCTATGGGTCATTCTCCTATTGTGAGCCCTGTCTAATTAAAGTCTAAAACCATTCCTCTATGACAGGGCTTTTATGGTGTTATTTTAGTACATGCCACTTTTACACCTAATTGATTTACTAAGCCAATGTGCAGTGAGGTGTTTTGTAGAGGATTGTTAAATACAACAATATGTGCTGCAAACTATAGGAGCTACACCATAATATGAGTGATTATGAGTCATAATTATTTGCATATTTACCACCGTCGTTCTCTCTTTTTTAGCATGTACTTGACGACTTTGTGAATATCATAGACACCACAAAAACGCTACTTTAACACTACACTGCTTCTGCTGGGGTAGTGAAGAAAAGTGAGAATAAGACTTTAAGAGAATAAGAGAATAAGTCTGATGAAGGCCTTGAAGTTAGCTGAAATAAATGTATTTTAATAGAATGATTGTTGCATATTTTTAGAGTTGATATTTAGATTTGTGTTCATTTATTTATTGAGTTGAACATCCTCTACCATTGGATATGATTGTCATTTTTAGAATGTCGTTAATAAATCATTGGATACATATACATTTTAATAAGATAACTGTCTTTTAATTTTTAGATTTTTTTTAATATGTAGCTCTCGTTGAACACTAAAGTCTTTGTTAAGGAAGATATTTATTTTGCACAATTTCTGACAGAGTATCAGAATATCTTTTCTGATTGCCCCTCTCTGCTAAAGAAGAGGTCAGACATCACCTTCCACACTGAAACTGTGCTCATTTCACTGGCAGCCGGGGGACAGTCAGAGTCCCCTAAACCACAGGAGGGCTCTGAAACATATGCAAGAGTTGGTAAATCAGTGACACTGGTGTCTTATTAGGTTAAGCTCTGGGCGCCCAACCATTTTTAGCTGCTAGCAAGCTGTAATGCCATGCTGCTTCCTGTAGAGATGGTAGAGCACAGATGGTATTTAGCATGCTAACATTTCACCTGATTGATTAAGCGATTCATAATTGTCAAAAAATATCTATGACCTGGTATAAATATGCTGCATTTAAGAAACAGTGGTAGGTAAACAATTAGCATAGCAGCCAGTTAGATGATGAAATACACATTCCCGCTCATTAAAAAGATGTGTCTTTTAACAGTTTATCCCTGCTGTTTTATGAATTCTGAATTACACCTCATTAATGTGTCATTTACATAATTACAAGGAATAGGGACAGCGCGCACAGCGGGATGAGCCCCGATCGGAGGAGGACGTAAAGAAATAAAGATGAACTCTCGTGAAATTCACTCACAGTCACATAAAACACACCAGTCTTCCCCGACCTGTTACGTTAAGTCCGCAGCTTCTCGTCCCAGCATGACACCACCTGCTTGATGGCAGCCAGACCTCTGAATTAGCCACTTCCTCGATCACGGTGAAAATCGTCTTGATGAAGACTGCAGAAAGAGAGGTGCAGCTGCTGATGGACCCTCAGCACAGGATGTTGGATTGTTTTGTATCAGTAATTAATCTACCTCCAATAAGGAGTCTCACGCTGCTTCTGAAACTACCGCATACATTACAAATGCATAATTATCAAGTCTAGCGCAACAATCAGGGGAGACTTTGTGAAGGCATTCATTCGTTCTTTATTTAAAAATACATATCAAACATGAGGCACATTTTAACAAGAACACTTTGTCACTAATGTAATACATGGGAATAAGTCAAATAAAATTGGGGCAAATGCTCTCTAAATTTACTGAATATAAAAAGTCTCTCATTTAGCATGGCGAGGTGGTGCAGCACACCTTCTGTAGGTTATTTGTAAGATAAATGGGACCACGGAAACAGATGACAGGTCTTTAGCTCAAGTATAGAATGCAATTAACCGGCAAATGAGGCCAGGCAAACCCAAATGACCAATGAGAATGGGCAATACTTCAGAGGGAATGAATATTCGGACTCATATCCAATCTTTAGACAGCTCAGTCAGCCCCACTAAATGGCATGTGACATTTTAACCGGTAACTACTGATTTGTGTATGCAAATTTATTTATCAGTGTTTAAGATAAAGGCTTTTTCTTGTTTATTTGACAAGAAGACACGAGGCATAAGGCAGGCTGGAAAAATTCCTCCCTGGATGAATATTTTAAGCTAAAAAAACAAAATAAAATGCGTTGCCATAGCTCAAACAGTAGAGCACATAGCATTAGTAATGCCAAGGTCATGGGTTTGATTCCCAGGAAATACATGAGTTGATCAAATGTGCACTTTGAATGCAGTGTAAGTTGCTTTGGATAAAAGTGTCTGCCAAACGCCTAAACTTTAAATGCACATGCTGTATAAGCCTGATCAGCTCTACCTGATCCAAACAGAAAAAAAGAGCATTTGGAGGTCCTGCAGAGGCCCTAATGCTCACCGCTCTGAAATATCCTCCGCCGTTATTGTGTGGGTGAAACAAGCTTAGCATAATGGAGACTAGAGTGAGTGCTTTTATCTGCTGCTCGTTGCTCAATCCCAAACATTACTTGTTTTCTTTGTACATCAGCCAAATTATATCCATGTAAGCTTGTCACCGATATTAGTATGGAATTTGCTAAAGTTACATGACAGCAATTTCTAGGTGTTTGAAATAACAGATGGGGCTTGCTGCTTGCAGCACAAAACCCAAAATGCTGAACTTCATTATAATATGCACAGAATTGATTGACAAGGAGAGGCAATGAGAGCCTACAATGAGAGATTGCTTCTGCCCACCTCTCCCATGGGCCACAACTGTGTGACACATTGCCAAGATGCGTTACTCTAGCTCCTAATGCGTCTTTATTACACCGATCCCATTGCTCCCAAGCATAGAACAAACTTCATTTGTCTTTATCCAAATCATGTTGGTGCCTACTTTAAATGGAAAACTCCAATGCAAAACGAATGGCATCAGCAGCCCAATTAAAGCCTTGCCTGAAGAACAGCTTGATCTGGAGACAAGAGCCCTCCTCTGAAGATGAGCTCCTAAATGTTCTACAAAACGCCCAAAAGAGACAACACATCCATATTTTTCCCCTTAAATGAGCCAATTTTATTATCCACCATTACGGAAAGAGAGTAGCAGGAGGAGGAAGTTCCTCTGTGCCACCTAATCTCTCTCTTTATCTCACCATCTTTCTCTCTCTCCTTCACACATTTCTCGTCTCTGCCCCAACTGATAGTTTTTGAGATTTATGGTGGGGTCTGATGAATCGCTGGCGTAGCAATTCTTAAGGGGTTTTCACATCCCCTGTTTGTTTTTCACATTACTGATGTTTCACTTATTGTTCTGCGGGCATCCCCACGAGATGGCAAGGTAGGCTTGTTCTCAAGTCGAGCCTTCATTTGGCTTGCTTGTCTCCTCTGGAGATAAAGTCTGACGTACAGGCCCTCTCATGAGGAGCTATTAATGCAGGGAGAGGCTTTGGTTGTTCGCAGGGAGAATGTGCATTACCTGGGAGTTTTACCTGTTTGTTTCATGAACCGATGGAAATAAGAGTGGATCGTCAAAGAACTTCTAAAACTGGAAATTACAGCGATCATGGCAGTGATCAGTGTTAATTGCATCTTTGTGTAAGGACTCTAGAGATAGAAACCACAAACAAATCATGAAATGCAAAAAAAATAAGGAATCTGAGCACTCCATGAAATGGCTCTTTTAAACTGTAAGAAAAGTATATGTGATTGTGAGAGTGAAACAGAGAGAAAATAACACTCCCACCCACTTACCAACTTGGTGTGTATCCTCATCTAATTGTGAAGCACAATTTAGTTCAAGTATCTTAAGTTACAATTTATTTTGATAGTCAACTTTAGACATTCTACTAACTATAAGTAACTTTGTGACTACATGTCAACTAATTCTCATAAATGTGCAACTACATATATAATCTCTGAGTAGACTGTTAGGGTAGGTTTAGGGTTAGTAGAATAAGTTGACATACACTTTCAAAGTTTCTCATAGTAGGTATGTTGCATGTTGTGTATCCATCGAAATAAGGTGTTAGAAGATATTATGCAGACAGTCTACTAATACTCTAATGACTGCTAGTTAACATGTAGTTGCAAAGTTACTTAATGTTAGTAGAATATCTAAAGTGGACTTTCGAAATAAAGTGTTACCATCTTGCTCTTGTGTTTTGTAGTCTAGTATTCATAGGCTAGAATTAATCCTTTCTGAAGGATCATGTGACACTGAAGACTGGAATAATGCCTGCTAAAATGTCAGCTTTGCCCCAGCAAGACTAATTAGCATTTTATAATATTGAATACATATATTTGAATATTTTAAAATAAAAATAACATTTCACAATATTGCTGTTTTTACTGTATTTTTTATCAAATTTATGCAACCCTAAAGTATATGCACCATAATGATTATTAATGAATATAATTATATATACAGTATATATCCATTCCTACAGTAATGCTCAGTGGGGTTTAAGTAATTGAAAATAATTTCAACAGACATACATCAGTGAGAAACATCCTTGGAGGTTTGTGAAATCCATTGCAGGTCAAATATAGTGCATTATGTAGGCAGCACAAGAAGCTGCAAATTATCACTAATATGCTAATTTTGCATGCGAATCCAAGCCTTTCCAGCAAACAAGTTCATTGTTCAATGTGGTGTATAAGCTTGATAGCTGGAAAATACATGCCATTATAAGTCACATGCTAATGCTGTCATCACTAGTTTGATGTGCAAATCAGCTCATCCGATTTAAACATGCAGAGAGTCCAGCTCTAATTATATTCTTCCACAATAAGAGCTGAATGACAGGTCGGACATTGTGCTTGTGATGAGGATTTATGACCCTTTGCCAGTTCCTCTAAATGGCAGTTTTGGAGCAAAGCTTGTGCCGGTTTCGCCTACCACCACCACTACCTCAAAGCCCATTGTGGGCATTTTAATAAATTACACTGCTGATCCTTTCATACGAGCCTGACATAGTTCCATCAGTCGGTGAAATCTCTCCAGACCCCGGACTCACATGCAGAGCTCGGATCTAGTGGCTCCCTAGGCCAGGTTATATAACCTTCATTGTAGCTGCATGCTGGATGAGTCCCAGGCCACACGCCCGAGGAGAAAGACATGGCTTTCCTATCAGGCTAAAACAAGGCTTTGCATATCATATTCCAACACCTCAACAACCCCCTGACAGATACAAGGCTCAAATGAAAGATGTTTGATATATCTCTGCCGTGGGGATCTTGTCTGAAATAATGAAACAGTTATTCCCATCAAGTCCTTTTTATGTGTTTACATCTGTGTCAACACTTTGAGGGCTTCAAAAAATAGAGCTTTTTGACAGCTTCCCATTATAGCTTACTGGCCACCTTCAGATGTGTATGTTTATGACCTGGACTGAGCGAGTTTTTTTCCTTTTTCCCAGTAATATTTTTAGTCAAAACCATTCATTCATTCACTCACTCACTCACTCACTCACTCACTCACTCACTCACTCCATGAGTGGTAGTAACATCCTTGTGTTGTGTAAGGTATTATTCTCACTGACTAGTCCACCCTAAAAAAAATGTCACCAGTATTCAATACAGCATATTAGATATGGCAAACAAATTCTCGATTGTTCTTGTGTGACAGAACTGCCTCATTGGTTCTTGCATGTCATGCCATATTTTACCATAATTGTGGTCTATGTGTTTACACTGATCTGTATTTGAACTGACTCAATTAAATCCATTCCGTTATATTACTCAATTTGGTGAGTAAAAGACCAATTGATAAACACAATGCAATATGTCCCTTTTGCATCATAATTGATAGCCAAGAAAATATTTAAAATACAGTAATGTTGGTGAAGACTCAAGACAGCTTGGAAGGTTCTGCTTTTCTTTTCTTTTTCTCACAGCCTATATTAACTTTATTTTTCATGGAAATGTATGAAAGTGGAAAATGTACAACTAGTAAATGGTCCTGGCGTGTATGGGATGAGGGGGCCTTCTCCAAAAGCTAGCAGCTATTAACTGCAAACCTAGTAAATCTATCAGGGTTGAGCCTTTTCAGTACCTGGATGGGAAAGAGCTGGAAGAGATGTTAGTGTAGCCAGCTGGGGTTGCATATTTTGTAAAGCATTGTTGCACACAAACACCATTCAACTTCAGTTGCATGGATCTGGTTACTATTAAAATAAATTGTCTGCAAATGGGTAGATGCTCTGAACCTTAATGGCATATCAGATTGGGAACAATAGCAAGTCTCATACATGGCCCATACAATCTGTGATGAAATACTAACACAACTAAAGCCATTGCTGGACAATAAGTTTCCTCATTGGCAGAAATAAGCTTTCATAATTCTAACTACATCTTCTTTGAAAATGTATTTAAACGGATCTGAAAAGATCTATAATATCACATCGTCACATAATATATACTTATAGTTTAACCCCGTGCTCACCTGATTCTGGCATTTTGTTCTGCCTCTCAAAGAGACAAAATTTAATTACATTTTCAGAGCAAAATCTAAGCACTCATCATTCAGCGCAGGAATAAATCGACTATCAAAGGGAAGGCAATTCGCTTTCCTCTTCCCTCAGTGGACAAGGTCAATTAGAGGAGGACATGGATTGGCAATCAAAACTGACACCAAAGATTGACTATGGTGATTATAGGCATGCAGATGGGAAGCTTTAAAGGTTATTAATAATGATTTATAGAATTAATTAAAAGTAAGATAGGAGAGTGTGCTTGAAATACGTTAAATAAGTTGGGCATGGATACGGTCCGAAGGTGCTTGAGAACCTCAAATTACGGTGCTGTTACAGATTGATAGTATGGTTTTACTGCTGTTTTACATGGCATAAGAAACACTACAGGATTACAGTTTGGTGTAAATACTGTAATTTTATTTACACATTAAAACAGTTGTTTTGCTTCATTCTCTTGCATGGACACTAAAGCACTGTGGACTGACAAACTCTCTTTGACATGTTTACGATTTATTTTCAGCATATGCTGGATCCTGGCTATCACCCCAGGCGTAGCGTCTTTACTTTTTAACCCAAATAGCATTGACTGATTTTGACTAAGAAGCATATGAATGAACGCAATGATGGATAATTGAAGGAGTTCCAATGCATGTCAAAAAAGGCATTTTATATACACAACAGGATAACTGGTCTATTTAGGCAACATTTTTCATTCTACTTCAACTTAATTTGGAAATCACTGAAACCCTGTGAACCAGGAAAGCATATTAATCTTGACATGAAAAGATATGTGCATAAAACAATCCACATAATTTTGGTTTTAAAGACTCTATTGGAGTCTGCTTTTAAGATCTTCCAGTCAAAACAATGCAAATGAAAACAATCAATAAAGCAGGTAGAAATAGTCAACACTAAACCACAGCGTCTGCTACAGGAAGCAGGAGGCTAATTATGCACCTCTGATACCACTGAGATTGCTGAGGGTTTGCAGATTAAAAGTGGCCACGGGCTACAAAGAGACTTTGTGCCACTGTATCATGGACAGACCTGTGTTTTCATGCATGCGGTATTACCCAACAGACGAGCAGTATAACAGGATCAGTCACCTGCCCCTGCGTGGTTCGTCTCTCAGTGGGTTCAGATCTGGAAATAATACAATTTGCCTAGAGCAAATCTGTTCGAGGGGTTCAAACAAAATGTGTGCTTCAGCAGCATGGGAGAGCCTCTCTGACCTCCATCAAACAATCCTCTGGTTGCTGTCTTACGCAAAGACCTCATAATGCCTCTCTTCAATTTTGTGGGTCTATCTCTAATGGGATCAGGGTTATATACTGAGCCTGATGACCAGTTCTTTCCATCCCCCCGCAAGCCTCGCTAGTCCAGTGAGGAATTTGAATTTAGAAAGTGTTATGATACCTCTGGACAGTCCAGCCGGTGCGCTGCTCTCTCTAGTCAGGGTTAGTGGAGCCTTCACTGATGACAGGAAATGACAGAGAAGGTGATTTGTATTGTGAAGGTGGGGCACAATTCAGATGCCTTTCACAGGCCAAGAACTTTAAAGCAAGATCACCTTTTGTCTCTGTTGCACTGACATGTTCAAAGGCTAGCACAAACTGTTTCATTCTGACTCTCTATTGGCAATATGTTTAGCTGGAAAAGGGCATGCTGTGCTGCCATTGATGACGAGGTCAAATAGGTGGTTCGTACATTGTGTGTTTGCTCGGGGGGAGCACAGGTGATTGACAAACTGTAAACCTAAATCACTAATGTAAGTGACAGATGAATTCCCAATAGCCAGAGACTATAATTAAGCTGCGTTTTTGACCGACAACCTTTCATCAGTTCTGAAAGCACAGTGGGTGCCCTTCTATATTGGAGATTTGATATGCTGTTACTTCACCATAGAGTCCAAAGCAACTGTTAGTTGTAATAATGTATATATATTGCAGTTTTTTATGTAAAACAATAGAATATCTTTGCTTAGGCTCTAAAATGTGTAGTCAAATGGTAATTAGCTTGGTCCTGGGGGTGATTCGGTAATTCAGATGTACTGGATCACAATGTGATGCAATACTATTGCTTCTGTTGGATTGTACATGTTTGTAGAGATATTGTTTTCATAACAAGTTTTAATTTGTAGTATTTTTTTCAAGATGCTCTAACTTGGAATACATAAAAAAGACAGAGAAAAAAAAAACATTTGTTGTTATCTTTTTGTAGAAGTATTATAGAATAAAAATAATGATACAAACACTGGATTTTTGGCTTCATTTTAATAATAATAAACTGTTTTTTTTTTCTGAATTTAATTTATGATACAAAATAATATTTGTTTTTAGTTTGTGTTTCGGTCCACTACAGCCAGTGTATTGCAGAGAGACCCAGAGGTGTTTAATCAGATTATGTCTTGAAGCTGTGCTACTCTGCCCATTTGAAGGTGAACCAAGCAATATTGGCAGTATACGCAATATGCTTTATTTTTATGTATGTCATAAAACTGAAAAACCTTGCTGTGTCATCTGCTATAATTAACGTAGAACTGAAGTGTGCAAAATTCTGCCTTGTTTTCTTTCTCCCAAATGAGATATATATTCATACCAGTCAATGTATCCCAAGTGAAAGGTATAAGATTTAGCTTGTGCCAGCGATAAAATGCTTTTCCTTGGGTAAGTGGCATCTATTTATCAGAATGTAGTGTTAGTCATACATTTAATCTTGATCCAAATGACATGTTCAGTGTCACAGCTAATTAGGAGAGTAATACATACCCTCATTATTAACTGCCATGACAGGGTAGGAGTGATTTGGCCCATAATCATGCTGGACAGCTCAGACAGTGTGAGGGCACATGGAAGAAGAGCGTGTGGGTAGGGGGAAATAGCCAAGAGCATTTTGCACATCAAGTAACTCATTGCCCCAGATCTTTCCAGAAACACACAAACCTGAAAGGTTCTTTATTTCCACGGACATTAATTTATTTGTCTCTAATATGCTGTGACTTTGAGTGATGCACTAGCAATTTGCACAAGTAGATCCACTGCTATGGGTGTTTTCCCCCATAACCTGTCATCCCTGGTTAAAGTTAAGCAAATGAAATGAAATATTTTTAACATAGTTCAGTGAGCAGCTGCATGACTCAGAGATATGTTATGGACCTTTGTCTTCACCAAATGCCACACACAGAAATACACATTTAATAATATCACACGTACAATCTTGCATGCATGCATCCGAGTGTGACATTGCTTTTATTCAACTGTTCGATAAACAATAGTCACCCCTCAACAATTTGCACCACTAATGCACATGCAGACTGACAGTATGTCTGTTATCGGCAGTTACAGACAAGATGTGAGAAAATAAACACCAGTGTTTGGAACTCTTGGAAATCTGCTCAACCAATCAGATTGAAGAAACATAAAAATAAAAAGCTGTTTAGATATAGCTATTTATTTATACACATTGGCAATTGTCCTCTTTTATGTAAAGCATTATTCTGAAAAAAACAAATCTGTTTGAGTTTGTAGATAATGGGGAAAGTGAGGAAAGGCAAGCAATGAAAACATTGCTTGGTTCATAAATCATGTTTGTTTAACCTTCATAGCTTGATGCTCTGTGCTTTGTTATATAAGGCAGCCATTCTTGGTGCTTAACTTCCCCAAATTCTCAATATTGGTTGAAGCTCCAGGGAGATGGGCAGGGATTGTACACCTTGTGAAATGGGTCTAGCCTTTTCGTGGATTAACACTTGCTAAAGAGGTCAGAAAACAAGGATACTCAATGGCATCCCCATAGCCCAGACGCATGCATATTTATGAGGAAAGAGAAACTGGAAAAAGAGAGTCCTTTAGTTTCTCCTTGACCTCAAATAAATGAGAAGTGCATTTATGCTACCGTTTGTCTGACCGTATGCTGTTTGTAACAGATCATATTCTGGTAGATTTGCTGGTTCTTCAATATGTCTTATCAAAGAACATATTTGCTATTCTTTAGTTGACTATATGGTTCTTAGGAGAAGACAACATGTTTTGGGGTTGCAGGTTCTTGAAGCAGTATATTCATTCTACAGAGTGTTAGTTAAAACAATTCTGAAGCAGTCCTGCTTTGAAGCACAAGTAGGCTATCGTTTTCTAAAGGCCCATAACACTTAAAACAGTTCCCTTGTGGCATCATAGGAACTTAAAACGTTATCTATGGGATCAGGCTGTAAAGCCTTATTTTTAGTTTACTGCTGGTTTTTAAATCCATTGGTGCTACATTAACTTGGAATACAAATTGTGCTTATCTTTGTTCTGAATTAGTTATACAGAATACACACTGCACAATAACTAGATATTTTCATGTCTTTATTGAAGACATGAATTCAACACACATAGCTCTTATAGGAAAATAATGTCAACAATAGGTTAGTCAGCTCTATGAAAACAGTAATTTGCGTCAGATGATCCAATCAATGTGAGATGGCAGTCTTTTGTGAGTTAAAGAGCCCTTATAAAATTAGCATAGGCTTGATTATGCTATAGATGACACAATCTTATTAAATTAATCATGCCCTGGTCAAAAGAGATTACTTCATGAATATTAACAGTTCAGAAGATGGAACCGTTAATACTGATGAAGCACTGTCAGTCATACCTACACAGTTAAATAAGTGTGCAAATTAAGTGAATTTACTCAAAAGGTCACAAATAACCTCTTTCACAATGAATCTGCAGATGTCTTCTTCTTTGGCTGATGGCAGCATTAACAAATCACCTCTTTCGCTAGGGCACCTTTGCCAGAAGGACAGTTGTAAAGTCGGCACCGAGTGTAACTTTTTTAAACTGTTTTCCAACAAAAACTCAATTCTGGGAACACAGTGAGTGTGTCATAGCTTCAGGCTGCTTTGAAGCCTGAGGGTTTAGATGACTTGCAATTAGAAATGAAACAATACATTCTGGATTATATAAACAATGTTCACTTGAAAATATGAGGGTAAAAGCCAAAGCATTGTTTTTACATAAAATATATAAATAGGTTTTGGCTGTCCTGGGAGTAGCCTCTTTTACATTTCAAGTGACATAATCTTAAATAACGGTTCATATTCAGATACTGAGAGTTGTAGTTCTCAGATTTAAAAGAGAATGTGATTAAATTTGCAGACTAGCGTTCAAAAGTTTAGGTACGATTTTAAAATGTATTTGGTCTCTTATCACAAAGACTGCATTCATTTTATCAAAAAGTACAAACAGTAATATTATAAAATATTATTAAAAATTACAATAATATTCCTGTGATGGCAAAGCTGAATTTTCATCAGTCATTATTCTAGTATTCAGTGTTACATGATCCTTCGGAATTCATTTGTATGTACTGATTTGGTGCAACACCATGATTTTAAAGTACAATTCTTACTATTAACAAACAAGTAACTATGACTTTTGCCTCAGTAATCTACTAATTTTCTGCTTATTAATAGTTAGTAAGGTAGTTGTTATATTTATGTATTAGGATTAGGGATGGATAATCAGTGATGGAAAGAGTACTGAAAATTTGTACTTAAGTACAAGTACTGTTACATTGCTGAAATAATACTCAATTACAAATAAAAGTACTGGTGACAAAATGGTACTTAAATAAAAGTACAAATTACTCATCTCAAAAACTAGTCAGAGTACTAGTTACTTTTTAGCAGCAATATTGAATGAATTACCCCAAAAATATTAATTAATATCTTGGATTCTTGGTCCTAACCCTCTGCCAGATGCCCTGAGAAAACACCAAACTGTGCTAACATACACACACGATGTCATGTAATGCTGAAAAGGTATAACCCTAACCTTGATCTCCATACTGAAAATCCAGATGACCAGACAGTGATTCAGCTACAATATTGTGTCTGAGACACTGTGAGCACAGAGACTGTAGTGTGCACTGCAAATGTTTAAATGCTTAGCTTAAATATGTAATATTAATTAAATAGTGCTCATAAATGGCTTTTGAGATAGTATTCTCAAATGAAATGAGTAGAGATATGGACCCGGAAACTTACGTCCTTACCTCATGACTTAACAAGAAGATTCTCCCCAAGCCTTCAAACTGACGTCATCAGAGTAAAAAACACCATTCCAGAGCGGAAGCGATTTTTCAGTTTCTGATTAAATATAATGACGGCAGATTATTTTTTATCCCGGTGTATTGACTTGCACGGTTTAATTATTCACCACAAGACTAGTCATGTACACTAAAAAAGTAAGTGGGGTTATTTTTGATTTCATGAAGACTTCATGACTACCACATACTGTAAACTGCCGTATAGATATTTTAATATTTCAAATTGTTTTGTCCATCCATTTTTTCAAGGCAATCATTATTTCAAGCTTTGAGTGTTTTAATCCAAGTCTTCTAAAAAAGACACGCTCGTTTTATATGATGAACAGATTTTAATATAGGCTTTTATTTACATAGCCTAAATATAAACATTGATTAACTAATATTACAAAAATCTCAATCTTGAACATTTGTCATTCTGTGTATTTGTGTCTATAAAATAGGGTAACTTTGTTGCAAAAGCTTACAGCAAAGAAGCTTGATTTCCGATTTGATTTAAAACTGAACTGAATTTACAAAAAATACAAGTACACTGTGGCGAGGGGGGCGTGGTTCAGCGAAGTCTGCAGCGGGAGAAAGACTCAGGAGACAGCGGTAAGTAAGTGGGTCAAGTGCAAAATGAGGAACACCTGTGTCTGATTGCAGTAATTGGCGTGGAGACCAGATAAAAGCCACCGTGGAACAGGAGATCATTGAGAGAGACGGAGTGAAGACTCGGGCGCACGGTCTGTGAGAGAGAGACAGCCGGAACGAATGCTGAGAGTGATTGCTGAGACAACCGAGAGAGTTGATGTTTTTAGGACGCGCAGAGTGCGCACCTGTTTAAGTTTATCTGTAAATAAAATTCACCCGAGTCTTCACGAGCCAACCCTGTCCGCTTCCTTCCTTCCTTACGAACTTTGTTACACTGGTGCCGAAACCCGGGAAAGGAAGCCGGAACGCCGCTGCCATCATGTCTCACCATCGGGATCGCCATTTGCGGATGTCATCCAGTCGCTCGCGGGACTCCACCAAGAACATCACAAAGCGCTGATGGACATGAGGGCAGACCAGGAGAGGAGATTCTGTGCCCTCGTCCAGAACCAGCGGGAGGACCGCGAGCTGTTCCGGAGCTGGATGGACCGGGAGGTTCGGGCCGGGGAAAGTCCAACAGCCCCGGCCCCGCCCACCCACATGCCGGTACAGAAGATGGGGCCGCAGGATGACCCGGAGGCATTCCTCGACCTCTTCGAGAAGACCGCGGCGGCATGTGGGTGGCCCCAGACGGACTGGCCAGTGCGCCTCATCCCCTGCTAACCAGGGAGGCGCAGTTGGCGGCGCAGCAGCTGCCAGTCCAGAACCTCCTGGTCTACGACGACCTAAAGCGAGCCATCCTCCAGCGGGTCGGCCGGAAGCCCCGAGCAGCACCGCCAGCGCTTCCGTTCGCTGGAGCTTGGGGAGAACGGCCGGCCCTTCGTGATGGCTCACCAGCTCCGGGACGCCTGCCGCAGATGGCTGTTGGCCGGGGAAGGCGGCGTCGACCAAATCATCGACCGGGTGGTGCTGGAGCAATTTATTGCGCGGCTCCCCACGAAGACCGCGCAGTGGGTCCAGTGCCACCGTCCGGCGTCGCTGGACCTGGCCATCCAACTCGCCGAGGACCAGATGGTGGCGTGCCACGGGGTTGGCGAAACCCTACCGTCCGTCACTCTCTCTCTCCCCTCCCCTTCTTTTTCTCCCCCTACCTTCTTGCCCAGGTCCCGTGCCGGCGTGGTTCCCCGAGCCCAGCCCCGATGGAGGGGAGGCCCGGCTCCGGAGTCGACGGCCACGAGAGCCCACGCCAGGGAGGCGGGGTCGGTCGCTGCTATTCCCGTTCCCCCGGTCTCTCCACGCCAATTCCTTGTCCCCCTTCCCGCCACTAGGGTGGCGGGGAAGCCTGGGCCGGCCTGCTGGCGTTGCGGGGACCCGGGCCACTTTATCGATCGTTGTCCGGTGATGGAGGTGGGGACATTGGTCCGGGTTCCGGACGCCCCGCAGGCCGCCCCCGATCAGGCTGGCGGGTACAAGATACCTGTGAGTATTAAGGGGGGTACGTATTGGGCTTGGTGGATTCGGGCTGTAACCAAACCTCGATTCATCAAAGCCTAGTTCAGCCTGAGGCATTGGATATGAGCTGCATGGTTCGGGTGAGGTGTGTGCACGGGGACGTGGCGGAATATCCAGTAGTGCGTTTAGCCATCCAATTTCGGGACAAAAGCATAATGTAGAGGTGGCAGTTAACCCCCACCTCCGGCATCCGCTGATTTTGGGAACCAATTGGCCCTCTTTTAAAGTTTTATTGGAAGTTTTGTGTGCGGATGCCTCCTGGGGAAAAGAAAAGCCGGGGAGGGAGGCGGCCGTGCGCTCGGGGGAGGCTGAGCCGGGGCTCGCTGAGGCAGCACCGGGGGATCGGAACGCGATCGAGAGGTTAATCCTCACGGAGCGTGATGATTTCCCCCTGGAGCAGTCTCAGGACGAGTCCCTGAGAAATGCGTTTGAGCAGGTCCGTTCCATTGACGGCCGGCCTCTCCAGCCCGCACGGCCCCCTTCCTATCCGTATTTTGCTATTTTGAAAGATAGGTTGTATCGAGTGACCCAGGACGCTCAATCAAAGCAAGATACAACCCAGTTGTTGGTACCCAAAAGCCGTCGGGAAATGCTTTCCAGGCGGCTCATTGCAATCCTATGGCCGGGCACCTGGGGCAGGCGACAACACTAAACCGTTTAATCGCCCGCTTCTTTTGGCCGGGCATTCACGAGAATGTACGCCGGTGGTGTGCGGCTTGTCGTGAATGTCAGCTAGTGAATCCCCCGGCCTCCCCAAAAGCGCCTTTGCGCCCCCTTCCGCTAATGCAGGTCCCCTTCGAGCGAATTGGTATGGACCTCATCGGCCATTAGAGCGGTCGGCACGAGGGCATCGATTTGCATTAGTTCTGGTGGATTATGCAACCCGATACCCGGAGGCAGTAGCGCTCCGCAACATTTCCGCAAAAAGTGTGGCGGAGGCTCTGTTCAGTATGATCTCCCGGGTGGGAATCCCGAAAGAGATTCTCACCGACCAGGGCACGGCGTTCATGTCACGGACCATTCGCGAACTTTACGGATTATTGGGAATTAAATCGGTTCGCACCAGCGTCTACCACCCACAAACGGACGGCCTGGTGGAACGGTTTAATCGTACATTAAAGACAATGATTCGAAAGTTCGTTCACGAGGACGCAATAAATTGGGACAAGTGGCTGGAACCCCTTTTGTTCGCTGTGCGCGAGGTCCCGCAAGCCTCCATGGGGTTTTCCCCTTCGAGCTCCTGTACGGCCGCCAGCCCCGCGGGGTTTTGGACGTCCTGAGGGAGACTTGGGAGGAGGGACCTTCGGAGAGTAAAAATGAAATTCAGCATGTGCTGGACCTGAGAACAAAACTCCACACTCTGGGGCAGCTCTCCATGGAGAATTTGTTACAGGCCCAGGACAAGCAAAGCCGGCAATACAATCGGGGGGCCAGATTACGCAATTTCACACCGGGAGATAAAGTGCTTGTGTTACTCCCCACCTCTAGCTCTAAATTACTCGCCAAGTGGCAAGGGCCGTTCGAGGTCACACGGCGGGTAGGCGATCTCAATTATGAGGTGGTTCGAACGGACCGGAGCGGGGCACTGCAAATTTACCACCTCAACCTCCTTAAAAAATGGAACGAGGTCGAGCCGGTGATGCTGGCGACGGTGGTAGATAGTGAGGAAGATCTCGGGCCAGAGGTGAACTCCAAAATTCCATCACTCACTCTGGCCCCCGGGGGGATCACCTCTCACCCTCCCAGCTCACCGATGTAGCCCGGTTGCAGAGAGAGTTTGCGGACGTGTTCTCGCCCCGGCCCGGTCGAACCAACCTTATCCAGCACCATATTGAGACCGAGCCGGGCATGGTAGTGCGCAGCCGGCCGTATCGTTTACCGGAGCACAAGAAAAAGGTGGTCCAGGCGGAATTAGAGGCGATGCTAGAGATGGGAGTGATAGAAGAGTCCCGCAGTGACTGGGCGAGCCCGATCGTTTTGGTTCCGAAAACAGACGGCTCGGTCCGGTTCTGCGTGGATTATCGCAAGGTGAATGCGGTGTCGAAGTTCAACACCTATCCAATGCCGCGGGTTGACGAGTTGCTTGATCGGCTGGGTACCGCTCGTTTTTATTCGACACTGGACTTAACCAAAGGATATTGGCAGATCCCCTTATCGCCCTTATCCAAAGAAAAGTCAGCCTTCACAACGCCGTTTGGATTGCACCAATTTATCACACTTCCTTTTGGGTTGTTCGGGGCCCCCGCTACCTTTCAGCGCCTCATGGACAAAATCCTCCGACCGCACACCGCATACGCCGCTGCCTATCTAGATGACATTATCATCTACAGTCAGGACTGGCAGCGGCATATGGTGCACCTGCGGGAGGTTCTGAGAGCGCTGAGGGGAGCGGGGCTAACGGCCAACCCGAAGAAGTGTGCGATTGGGTGGGTGGAGGTTCGTTATCTGGGTTTCCACTTGGGCCACGGACAGGTGCGTCCCCAAATTGATAAGACGGCAGCTATTGCGGCCTGCCCGAGACCCAAGACCAAAAAGGAGGTGAGGCAGTTCCTGGGGCTGGCGGGGTATTACAGGAGGTTTATTCCTGACTATTCGGAGCTCACCAGCCCGCTGACTGACCTCACTAAAAAGGAGGTCCCAGATACGGTCCCGTGGACGGAGCGGTGCCAGCAGGCTTTTACCCAAGTGAAGGCTGCTCTGTGTGGCGGGCCGCTATTGCACTCTCCTGACTTTTCTCTTCCCTTTTTGCTGCAGACGGACGCATCGGACCGAGGGCTGGGAGCTGTCCTGACCCAGGAGATAAGGGGTGAGGAGCGCCCGGTGCTGTACATCAGTCGGAAGCTCTCTAAGAGAGAGACGATGTACAGCACCATTGAGAAGGAGTGTTTAGCGATCCGGTGGGCGGTCCTCACCCTTCGCTATTATCTCCTGGGACGGGAATTCACCCTCTGTTCGGACCACGCGCCCTTGCAGTGGCTCCACCGCATGAAGGATACCAACGCGCGGATCACCCGTTGGTATCTGGCATTACAGCCCTTCAAATTCAAGGTGATCCACAGGCCGGGGACGCAGATGACTGTAGCCGACTTCCTCTCCAGGAATGGAGGGGGGGCTGCAGGCCGGAGGGCTTCCCGGCCTGAGTCGGGCGGTGGGGGTATGTGGCGAGGGGGGCGTGGTTCAGCGAAGTCTGCAGCGGGAGAAAGACTCAGGAGACAGCGGTAAGTAAGTGGGTCAAGTGCAAAATGAGGAACACCTGTGTCTGATTGCAGTAATTGGCGTGGAGACCAGATAAAAGCCACCGTGGAACAGGAGTTCATTGAGAGAGACGGAGTGAAGACTCGGGCGCACGGTCTGTGAGAGAGAGACAGCCGGAACGAATGCTGAGAGTGATCGCTGAGACAACCGAGAGAGTTGATGTTTTTAGGACGCGTAGAGTGCGCACCTGTTTAAGTTTATCTGTAAATAAAATTCACCCGAGTCTTCACGAGCCAACCCTGTCCGCTTCCTTCCTTCCTTACGAACTTTGTTACATACACATTCAATAATAAAATTCTAAAACAAATTACCTCGATTCAGTTGAGGTATTTGAAATATAACAACACTACATTGTTATAAGCAGTGATATAAGAGTCATATGTTATTTAATTAGATAAAATAACAACAGATGGCTTTGACCTGTAATGTCTGTACAATGTAGTGATGCAGTTAGACAGACTAGGATATTTAGATGTACAAATCATACAAATATCCTATCCTGAAACATGTCTAGCATAAAGTTACATTGTAAAGAAAAGTTCCA
>QVTF01005883.1:0-16802 GCA_003573665.1 Oxygymnocypris stewartii | reverse complement strand
GCCGCTGTGTTTCAGTCATGCTGTAAGGCCTGCCGTTCTTATCCAGCCAATCAATCCTGAGAGTGCTGCAAGGCATGGAAAGCCCTCATACTTGACACTTGTCTCCTGCTGGCTCGAGGTGATATTTTCACCCTGTGGCCAGAGGTAATCAGCACCCCGCTGCTGTTTCTCACTTTTCTGCTCATGGGAGCCTCTGGTGCTCATCTAACTGATCTGATGTCCCTCAGGAGACGTCAGCTCCACAATCACTAGACTGCAAAAGCCTTAACAACCAAACAAACAGGGAGAGCTTCAAGAAAACTGGCAAGAACATGCCAGAGGTTCATTTCAGCCCCAAATTCACAAGGAAAATAAATGTTATTATGCTTAAATAAAATAAATGCATTTATGATATTATGCATTGTGGCATTATTTTCATGACAACTAAGCACATCTTAACACAATTATCATTACCGTCATCAATGCAAAAAATAAAACAGAACTACAAAATAGTGTTTAAACATAGCATGTTTTGCCTTTTATTTATGCTTAAGTATTAAAATTGTATTTAAAATTCTAATTATAAATGAAAAAATTAATATTGAGATTGTGTGCATGTTTGTGTGTGTGTCACAAAAACTAACACAAAAGTAACAATAAAAATAGCTTGGAAATAATCCACTCGAAACCTTTATATCTAATTAAAAAATATATATTATTCATGCCTTATAATGCATTTGTATTATCTCAAGATTAATTGTAATCACAGTTATAATATACTATAATACTTATCTTTTCATTGTTAGTTATTTAGAAAATATAAGGCATTAAAACATGCCACACAAATAATTTCAGTTGTAACAAGGAATCTGAAAATATTATAATACATTTTATCTTTGGTTACAGTTACTTATGAGAAGATATAACGCATTAAAATGTACATTATAAATCTTTTTTATAATGCATAATACATGAAGGCTTCTGGTAACATAAAACTTCACCACAATAACCTTCATCAATGCAAAAAACAAAACAAAATGACAAAAACTACTTAAACCTTACAGCAAGTTTAGAACTATACTTAGTTATTTAAATTGTATTCAAAAAGTAAAATGTATTTATTTTTATGAAAGTATTTATAATGCATTAATCTGCATTGTTAAAGATTAAGCAAGTATTACTAAAACACGACAATAAACCAATTTCAGTTGCCAACTTTAAAATGCATTTTAACTTTGGTTGCAGTAATTTATGAAAAGATATAATGCATATTACATAAAGGATTCTTGACGTCTTTAAGGTGCCAAAATTCACCCAATGAAATGAACCAATCAGCAGTCAGTCATTATTAATCTATTCCATGAGTGAATGTCCGGTGATAGTGGAATCAGCGAGGTGAAAGAGTAGTATTTGGCTGGACATGACTCTTGAGCATCTTAAAAACTATAATTCAAAAACACACTTAATTTTTCATTTGCAAAACTTTTTAATGAGGACAAAATTACTGAGTGCGCCTTTAAGAACAATTAACTTAAGAACCATTTAAGTTTTTCCCCCACTGTGCACTTTATTTTCCTCCAAAGAGCTGCTAACTAATGAGAGTAGGACTTTAATTGAGGGAGGTAATTCAATTCAAAGTCCAGCTCTAATGAGGTTTCACTCGGTTCGGTGTTGTCTGGTCTGAAAAATGGGATCGTAGCCTCACAAATCAAAAGGTTTCAAGCTGAGTTTGCTAAAGATGACCCTAAATTACAAAGACAGATCACTTTAAAACAGACACGTCCAGGGGTGCAGGAAAAACAGAGTGCAATATGCAAATCACGCCAAATTGTAAAACTTTTCCTGATAAATTGTGCATAAAGTGTGCTTTGGATCAAAATGTATGCATCCCAATCTCTACAGCATCAATCAGAATGTTTGATTCCTGTGTTTTTTAACCGTTAGTTAGGAGTGTTTGCTAAGATAAGCATAAAGAAGATCCCCTAGTACTTTTTAAGTGATCAGACTCATAATTTTACCTGCCAGATGATATAAAAAATACTAAATAATCCCATAGACTTCTTAACATTCATGTACAATAACAAATTAATACTTATAAGATCCAAGAGCATTCATGCAACTGTTTAAGTTCTGCACCACTAGCATCACCAAATGAAAATCAAATAATAATGACTGTTTTCAAACAGGTTTCCTGAACACCTTTTAACATTTTATCATTGTTTATTCGCTGTCATCTGATCACTTTTTATTATTCTTTACTATTCTATTATTCAAAACATAATTTAAAAGTCATTATTGTGTTAAATGAAAAACGCATCAAACATGCATTACAAAATGTTGCTTTAGAAATAAACATTTTATTTGATTCAACATAAAATTTCTTACAGATTTATTATAAATAAACTTAGGCTACAATGGCCATGATTTTATTTCATTTTTCAGATGCTGCATATATATTTGCATAGATGCATAGCTGCATAGATATATTTAATGACTGTTAATTACAGCTCAGATGTGGCATGAATGCATTTACACTGAAATTACAATTGCAAAAATAATGCCATGAGATTAATGGGTTTTAAGTGTTTATTCGTGTGTTTTGGGGGTTTTATTAATATGGAAATAGTTATGTATTTATTTATTAAATAATACTCTGAAATGAAACTAAAACTGCCAGTAGGTGGCGATAAATGTCTTGATTAAAGATTGGGTCAATGAGTCATTCACTCTTTCGGCGCTCTTCGTCAATTCATTCAAATGACTCATTTAATCAGGAATGAAGTAGGGCTGAACCAGAATATTCGATAATATTCGTTGGTATTCGATTTTTAATTTTGAGATTCGAATATTTTTTTTTTCCCCGAACACCTGGCATTCCCTGCAAAACGTTTCTCATTAGCACTTGAATATGAATAGCCAATGAGTGAACATCATGAATGTCATGATTCAGTTCCTCTGGAAGTGAAGACAAAAATGGCCAAGACTCAGCTGCGAGGGAGCACTTTAAATTGAGTGAGGACAAGACAAAGACAGCGTGCCAAATATGTGATTTGAAACTGGCCTACCACAGCAGTACATCAAGTTTGAAACAGAATGAGTTCTGGAAGTAATATGCCTATAGTATATTGTTGGTGTAAAAAACGAGCTGCTTTTATCTGCCATGTTAATCAGTAATTTTACACATGATAAAAACGTTCACTTAATTTGTTTGAAAAACACTTGCAAATACAGCAGAAAAAAACATACAGTAGCTCAGCCTAATAATAATTTGCCTAGTAGCCAGCCTAACGTTACCTTGCTCTATTTATTCTATTACAGTTTGTTTTATTCTATATAAGGGAATTCATTTAATTTTATTTAACTGTTCTTTAATTAAAATGTGTGATGCTGTTATTGAAAGTATGCTACCGTGTTCTTTATTTATTACAGTTTGTTGAACTTCGTTCATTTATTTTTCATTCTTTTTTTATTTAAATAGCCTACCCTTTATGGTGTCAGTAATTACTTGCAGTTCATTTCTTATTTTGGAGTGATTTGTTTGTTCGTTTTTTTAGGCTGCCTTATTGCTCTTGACAGACCTGTGTGTTTAGAATCACTAGTGCAGTGTCCGTTGAGCATATAAGCCCTGCCCGCATGAGGCACTGCGCTTCCGGCTCGTGCTGTTCTGTAGTTTATTCAAAGTTTATTCATTCTGAACATGTCACCTGTACATTTTGCACCAAAATGTGACACTGCACTCCCTTGGGTCCACAGCAACACACCCATCACACGAAGTCGATTGGATGAACGGTGCTCGACATAATAAAAATGCAAACAGATAGAATGACAGAGATTGCTGGCTTTATTACAGAGAAGAATATGTTCAGCCCCCTCCCTCCTAAGCATCGAATATTCGGTGTTAATTACTACCAAAGCGTCGAAGCTCAAAAAATGGTAGATGACTCGCCCATTGAATCCCTGGTTCACCCGATTCTCTCAAAGGATTCATTCAGAAATGAGTCACCTGTGTGTTTCTGAGCAACACACATCGAAGATCTGCTGTGGCTTTATAGGTAATATTCACCTTGGCAAAATTGTGGAAAAACAGACAATATTGTCTCTAAAAATACAACGCAATATTATTTATTGAACAACTTGTATAAAATCAATAGGCCTATCATATTTGCACTTGGCTATTCGGGACAAACACAAAACTCCTGTGATATTGCACTCGTTGCTTGTGTGATATTGCTTAACTACATTATATGACATAAATATGAGGCAAAACATACAGGGCAAATATGAGAATTTTAGGTGCATATATCTGCATTCTATAGGCTACATCACACACGGAGTTGTTCATCACCACTCAAAAGTATATTTTATTTTAACACATTATATGTTTCCATTTCCATAAGTAATAAGTTTAATTAAAATGTTAAATTGCCAGCCCTAATATATTCATATACTATATGCTATTTACAATGAAGCCCTTGTGTGAGTCATGAAAGTGTTTAAGAGTGCTGGACCAGACTGCCTGTCAAATAAACACAATCTAACCCGCTGAATTCATAACTGTGAAATGCAGCTAAATGTAAATCACCCTCCATAAAGAGGCCTGAGCGCAGAGCATCAAATCGAACGCAGCCTCCCGAGCTTCTTTACACACTAGTGGCGCGTAAAGAGCTTTGAGTAAGACTCCTGCAAGGTCGTGAGACAGGGACAAATCCGTATCATATTCCGGCACAAAGGCTGTCAGAGATGATCGACCAAACGCCTCATTGTTGGGTAATGGGAGCTGACAGGACTGAACTAAAACCATTGAGCGTGATCTGAGCCAGAGCGACAGAAGAAATGCCTTCACAGCCAGCAGGCCAGATAACAACACCACTAGTTGATTAAATGTGTGTGAAGACTACACGTATGAGGTTCAGCGTTCCTCTGGTGCCATTATCTCAGATCCACTACGACAAAGAGAGAGTCGATCACTCACAATTATTCTAACTAGAGAATAAAACCAAAACACGTCCACTGGGAGTGAGTGACATTAGCTTCAGTAAGTTAAGTCTGAGACTAACCTGAGGCAATTAAGGAGAAGAAAAATGCATGAGAGAAATCGATTCGGAAGTTGTAGATGATACTAAAATAAAAAAAATTATACGGTATCGGAAGTACGAAGTAGGCTACTGACTGCTTTCAAATGTTCATTTGAGCTTGTTTGAATACACGAAATAGCCATCTTAGTAGACAATTTTAATGTAAGTGGTTAAGTAAATGGAAACATGACAGGATGGACGGACGGACGGACGGACGGACAGACAGACAGACAGATAGACAGACAGATAGATAGATTGAACAACAAATAGATCAAACGAATAGGGCCCTATGATTTCCGCGATGCAGAAAACGCGGACAGAGTCGTGGAATCCAGTCATCAAAACTGAATTTACAGTTTAACACTGAATGTCACAGAAAGTGTCAAAGTTTGGATGAATTAATAAAAAAGTAGATCATTACACTTAAATCAAATGGCGATATGGACTAGTATTTGTAAATATTACTGACCGCAAAAGTCTATTTAAATATGAATCTTCTCTGTATGAATGGAGCAGACGCATGGTTTTGTTTACTAACGTTACATACACCGCGCGCATGACGCTCGTCTGCCGTCTCAATGAGGAGATACATATATGAACAATATCTCCAGAACTGTTCTGAGAGTCACTTCATGAGCATTTTACCATTTCATTTGAGTAAATCTAGCATCATATCATATACACACAGAACTTTAAAGGTATTCACGGCAACCCGTCAAAATAAAAGTTTGGTTTAACTTATTAAAGACATTGTGCCAGAAATAGGATATATTACTAGTATTTAGTCGAATGTACGTAATACTACAACTACTACTGTTGAAAAATAATACAACTTTATTTTTTAAAGAAATAATCACAAAATATTTTAATTTTAATAGTAAATTAAATTTGTAATTTATTTACAAAATAAACAAATTGACCCCTTTATTTGCCAAAAATGTAAATGTTTAATTTTCAGTAATTAAAATATAAATTAAATGAATGTGTTATTCCTTCATATGATAACCAGTAAAATTGATATACACATCACAGAATTTATGAGGGGTAAAGAAATGTATACGGCTACTGTAAGAAAAAACAAAAAAATGTATGCATTCAAATAATTAGACATGCTAAAACACAGAATTTGGTAACAATAAAACATAAGGTGAGAAAAAAATTAAACATCTCATACGGCTCTAAACATGTCATTTTTGTTACACTTAATAAGTTAATGTGAAATTGTATAAGCTTCATGATTTAATTTCATTAATGAAACATGTTTTTTGATTAATACAATTTAATTTGATAAAAAAATGAGAATTTATAAAAAAATAAATGTCACTTTGGAAAATATTAAATGGATTTCAAAGGGCCCTAAAAGAACAATAGAACAAAAGAATGACAGACAGACAGACAGAGAGACAGACAGAGAGATAGATCTGATCAGCAAACCCTAAACACCTCTAATATTGAAGCAATATCCAAAGTTTTTTTCAACATCGAGAATCCGGTCTTGTGTTCTCTCAGAGTAAAACTACGAGTCCGGACTGAGAGTCAAGCAGCAGGAACAGAGAGTAATGCTGGACTTAAGCATTCATTTACATGTCAAGGTTAGAATAATTACACCTCCCTTGAGCTCTCGCTCCACTTGGCCTGTTTCTAGAGAGCAAGGGCTTTGTGCACTGGACAGGGTTCTAGGGAACATATGGGAAAGTGTGTGTTTTGTGCTCTATAATGAAGTGTTGGGAGGAGCCAGCAGATGCTGTTATCACATCAACCCAGACCCTATTACACACACGGGAGCGAGACCAGCTTCAGTACCGAGAAACTTTCTCAGACAAACTCTACTGCATTATCTCAATATCTCAAATGAGAATGTGAGAGAAAAAGAGTCTTCGGGGCTCGTTTATATGAATAATATATGAACACGAATGCTCAAATTAAAAACACAATATTGTCCATTATAATCTCTATTTTAAAAGGAGTGCTACTATAATAAAGCAAAAAGCCACGAGAGGCCGTTCACTGCAGTTTACCAAGGTTCAAAAATGGAATTGTCTTAAAGGAACAGTTCACACAAAAATGAAAATTCATCATTTACTCACCCAAAATTTGACAAAATGTTCGAAGATTTTGCTATACACTATTATTTAAATGGTTAGGATTGGTAAGAAGTCTCTTATTCTCACCAAGGCTACTTTTCTTAATAATATAATACAATAAAACAGTAATATTATTACAATTTCAAATTACTGTTTTTTATTTGAATATATTTCCAAATGTAATTTATTCCTGTGATGCAAAGCTGTATTTTCAGCATCATTACGTCAGTCTTCAGTGTCACATAATCTTCAGAAATCATTCTAATATACTGATTTACTGCCTAAGAAACATTTCTTATTATTATCAATGTTGAAAACAAATTATTACGGATTTTTTGATTAATAATTTTTTTCAAAAGAACAGAAATTATTTGAAAGAAATATTCTGTAACTATTTAAGTCTTTTTGGTACTTTTTGATCAATTTAAAGTATCTTTGCCAAAGAAAAGTATTAAAAACTAAATAAAAAAATTATATATCAATTATTATATTATTTTAAACATATATCAAACATATAAAATGTATATTTATATTCAACGGATCATTCTCAAATTGTAAAAACCTCATTGACAATAATAAAATTAATGCAGATCTGTTTATGGTTGCCAAGCAACAGAGCAATTTTAATACAGAATGTGCATCAGACGTGAAAGCTGCTCATCCAATCATAATTTAGAGAATTTATTTTATGAGTATTTGCTTGCACAGGTTTTGTCTTTCTCACTGGAGTTTACTCATACGACACTAAAGAGAAATGAAGAGGATCTAAATTCAGAGCAATACCAAGAAATCCATGCTCTCTCTTGAGAATCCCTCACTCGCTCGCCCTTCTCTCCAAGCATCACTAATTATCTTATCAACACCAACATTTTTCTGTCTGCCAGCTGAATCCCAATAAACCCCAGATTTATTGATTCATGCCTCTGTATGCCTCATGATGGGATCTGGAGATGTCACACTGCATTCAATTTCAAGGAAAGTCTAAATAACAGGAAAATAACATCATAACTTTCCTACCTAAACAAGCCACCATTATAATTCAGCACATTCATATTCACCATAAAGGAATAATTCACCCAACATTCAAAATTGGCTAAAAATGTATTCACCCTCAGGTCATCCAAGATGTAGATGAGTTTGTTTATTCATCTGAACAGGTTTGGAAAAATGTACATTACATCGTTTTCTCACCAATGCATCCTCTGCAGTGAATGGGTGCCGTCAGAATGAGAGCTGATTAAAAAACATCACAATAATCCACAGCACTCCAGTCCATCAGTTAACATCTGGTGAAGTGAAAAGCTGCATGTTTAGAAGAAACAAATCCATCATTAAGGCATTTTTACTTTTAAACGTCATCTCTGGTCAAAACGAGTCTGTAATCTATAATAACGCTTCCTCCAATGGAAAATCCATTTCCTGTTACATTACATCGTCTTACATTAAAATGTAACCCACATATTTGTTTAGAACTGTTCTGGTTAGTAAACAATGCTTGATCTGTGCATTTTTCTCTCCTGATTCAGAAAAGATGACTTTTTTAATGTTGTGAAAGCAATATTATGAATAAAGGAATTGCATTATAGCCAGAAGTAACCACTTTTTTTAAAGTAAAAAAATGTCCAAATGAAGTATTTCTTTCTTACAAACACACAGCTTTTCACTCCACCAGACATGAATTGATGTACTGGGGTCATTAGGATAAATTGTGGATTATTGTGATATTTTTATCAGCTGTTTGGACTCTCATTCTGACGGCACCCATTCACTGCAGAGGATCCAGAGGATCAATTGGTGAGCATGTGATGCAATTATAAATGTATACAAATCTGAAGAAGAAATAAACTCAAACTTCTGTTTTTTTTTTGTTTTTTTTGGTTGCACTGTTCCTTTATTCTGCCGATTTAGATAGTATAATTTCCACTGCACTGGATCTGTAGATTTATTCAAGCGTTATTCAGGTCCAACCTTTTCACACAGCCAAACAAAAACCCAACCGAAATCAATTTCATAATCGAGCCAAATATTCAGATCACCCGGGTCAATCTTCGGACAGGTAATCATAAGAGAACGTTTGCAGACGGCTTTACCGATCAGCCTCTTGCGTGTATTTACGTCAAGAACTATTTGCAGAGTTAATTAAAGTCATTTTAAATCATTCAGCAAGCATACACAAACAAGTCTATCCCTCGCTTTCCTGCCCATTATCCTGATCCGTTCTGATGAGTCGAACACCTGCTCTCGCTGCTGACCTCACTGTGCAAATGGATACGAGCCATTCGTCTCTGTTCTCCTGCATCTGTTTACAGGGGCTTCTCTCTCTCTCTCTCTCTCTCTCTCTCTTCTCACGCTCGCTCTCTCTCTCTCTCTCTCTCTCTCTCGCTCTCTCTCTCTCGCTCTCTCTCTCTCTCTCTCTCTCTCTCTCTCGCTCGCTCTCTCTGTGTCTCTCTCTCGCGCTCTTCTCTCTCTCTCTCTCGCTCGCTCTCTCTCTCGCTCGCTCTCTCTCGCTCTCTCTCTCTCTCTCTCTCTCTCGCTCTCTCTCTCTGATGAGGGTTCAAACTCAGCTGTCAGTGCAGCTTGATTAGATGTCCGTTTTTGGCACAGAATCAATGTTGTTTAGAAGTTTCAATGCTGAAAACTGAAAAGACTCTTCACACGCTTAATTTTCTCTGTCATTCCAAACTGAGGCTGTTGAGGATAATTGGTTGAAAGACAGAAAGATTTCAATGTAATGATTAGATGTGAACATGCCTGTGAACCGTACAGACCTTTATTCTGTGCTGATTCTGTGGGAAAAACATGAGTTCTCTCATCTGCACTTCTAAATGCAGCGTTCATATCTCAATATTCAACAACCACCATATTAAAGGGCACATATTATGCGTAATCCACTTTTACATGGTGTTTGGACATAAATGTGTGTTGGCAGTGTGTGAACACAACCACCCTACAATGATAAAAATCCACTGTTTTGATTGTCACGCAGTGTGACGTCATATTTCAGAGGGCCGGGACACGGGGTTGATTGACAGCCCTGCTTTGCTATAGTTTCCACCCTCAGCGGTTTCGTTGTCCTTCATTTTCTCCATGCTCGAGCAGCTGGAACGTCAACAATGTCTCGCAAGCAATCCCGATGATCTGTGTTTGGATGTAAGACTGAACATAAGTCTTCATTTTCTCCCAACATCTGAGCTGCTGAGGACTGCTGAGACCTAAATTCGTGTATCACTCCAGACTGCTTTGTGAATGTCATGTCGTTATAGTGCTTAGTGTTTTAACCGTATTTGTGTGTGTGTACATGAAGTATTTTTAACAGATCAGTGCAGTCGCGCGGCTCGGTCCATTGATTCGTGCGGCACAAGCTCTGTAATATTGCACTGTTTCGTCCCACATTCAGTGCATTTGGCTTCCCATATGTATGGCTGAAGACCGGTTCTCTCGCTCTGTTATGTAGCTTCTACCGGCTGTATGCAATGCAGAGAGACGAATACGCGACGCCCTCTTCTGGAGACGGGGCGTGAAAATACAGCTAATTTGCATTTAAAGCTATACACTCCAAAACAGCTCTTTTTTTAGACACACCCCAAAAATGACATTTTCAAGCTATTCAAGAGTTGCAATTTAACTTAACTTTTAATCATAAAATAATGTCTCCAGAATCATTCATTTGTGAAAATGGGCTGAGAACTGGACATACATATAGAGTTAATCTGGCTCAGAGGAAGATGGGAATAATGTCTTGTGGCAGTTTTTATGCTAATAAAGGAAAATACAAGCCTTCTTCAGCTTACAAATGGTTGCCGAAAGCAAAAATGCTACAAAACGCATCATATTTTGTGCAAAACAGCCACTTTTTGGAATCAGCACCCCAGAATTAATAAGAAACAAGTATTGGATTTCATTCAGCAAATATGATGCAGAGGTATGACTAGAAATATGATTTCACTCAAATGTATGTCAACACTTGTCACCACTTCTGCTTCATTGTGACTTTAAAGTCACCATGATATAATTTAGGAATATTTACTGACCTTTTCAAATCTCATAACTTGCTTTTCCTGCATTATCACCGATTCAGATTTTCCTCCATTCTGTTATCAAATGCTCACTTTATACAATCCAATCAACAACTGATGAATAAACCCGGCCTATGTTTTTCCTGAGTCGATAAGCTGCTTCACACTACAAGTTGGTTGACATTTCTATTTTATGCCAGCTTTAACCACCATGCTCTCACAATGGTTTTGTCAAACACTCGCTTCAGCTTTTCTGGTCTTAGACGTGATCTGGGAACAGATTGTGGTCTGTCTTTTGCATGGGCTCAAATTCAAATTCAGGTAAGAGAATGCAAACACGAGGTCAGGGTTAAAGGACCTCTTCCTACGCTAACCCAGGGTGATTGAGAAAATGCATTAACATGATGCACTTCAACATGAGGCGAGAGATGAAGTGAAAGAGATCGTTTAAAAAGAGACACACTCTTCTTCCTGCAGCACGCACACACACACACACACACACACACACACACACACACACACAGTACTATCTGGCTACTTTATACAGACGACATGCCGCTCTTTCCAGATGAAAGTAGCACGAACATGGACTGACAAAAGAGAAACGCCAATGAGCTCGCTCACCTTAACCTCAAGACCATGTTCACCGTTCCCTGAGCGCTCGAGGGTTTCTCCAACGGTTGAACCTGAACACAAACACACAACATGACGGTAAGTTGCTTGCTTTTGCCGAAGTGTTCTAGATGTTGAGGTTAAAAGATCTTTACACGGCACGCACTGCTGCTTACACACAGGTCTTGAGGAAATCAGAGTTTAACTGGAGATGTGAAGCGAAACTACTCTAGTCAGCCCATTTTATGACTGAACCGAGGCAGAAAAACACAGAAGCTAACAGTGTCAAACTCGAATTAGCATAAACGTACATGGAGTAAACACTTTTTTGGTAAAACAGCCCATTTGTAATTAGGAATCCACAAATTATTGGTACCATAACCATATTTTATCAGTAAATATTAAAAATATTTTAATGTATTTTACTATAACAGCTAATAATGAATATCTATTTTGGGAAATTTTGAATATTGAGGAAATATAAATATTACATGAAAACTTAAAACTTAAAAAGATTAATGCCTTGGCAGCTAACTGAAATTTAAGATGAAGTACTAAAATTACAAAAACTGAAATAAAAATAAATCAAATCTGACGAGAGAGAAACAAAATGATAGATAGAGACTAATATATATATATATAAAAAATTAAACAATAGATAATTTTTTTTATAAAAATTATAAAAGCCCATAACAATTACTAAAAATTTTACTTAAAATTCAAATGAAAAGTGTACAAGTTAATACAAAATAAAAATGTATTAATAAATTATTTATATATTAAATAAATAACTAATAGCAATTAATAGTAAAAAAACCTTAAGCAAATCTTAAAATTAATATCTTTTTTTCATACAGTATATTATAATGTGGTCAAAATTTAAAGATTTAAAATGATTGATTTATAGTTTAAGTTACATTTTTTCATTCGCTCAGACAAAATAGTATTTACATTTATTTTTGTATTTGTTATTAGAATTACCAAAAGTTTAATATTGATGCATTCATATTTTAATAAACTGTGCTATTTATTTCATTTACTGATGTTTAAACCATTTCTCTGACTTTGCTCAAGATTTTTACCGCAATGTAAAAATATTAAATAGTATACAAATACTACTACTAAAATAACAGTTCAAAACATCATGGAATTGCCTTCTTCACAAAGGATAAATGCAACTAAAAGAAGCTACCACTTCACTCAGTCTTTGTGTCTGAAGCACAGCTCTGATGAATTAAAAGCTCCCTACGCAGGCGAGGCGGTTCACCAGGTTTTAGACCAGAGATGCTGCTGCAGCAGGCATCTACTCTCACTCTTTATTTGAAATATTAAGTTGAATAGGCTCCCTCAAGGCCAGTCGGCCCCCAGGGCCGTGTCCAGGCCGCCTCACAGCACAGAGCATCAGGAACACCGAATCAAGACAAATCACAGCAACACTGTCAGCGCCGGCCGGGTCTCACCTGGGGATGCTGAATGGACAGGTCCTCTAGCGGGAGACTGTTAGCGTTCACTTCATCCTGCAGAGGAAAAATGGAGTGCTTAAGAGCACAGCACGGTACAGAAAGACATCTCTCCACCCCTGACTGTTTCTTTTCATTCCCTCCAAGGACGCTTCTTCAGCGGCTGGGGAAATGGGTTTTCTACAAGCTCAAAGGCTGAGCTAAAAGTCATGGTATCTGGTAATCCAGTGGGAGAAAATATGAGTGGAACATGGATTTGTGCACACAGACATTAGGAAATAAGATCAGTGTTTGTGCTGCTTAATTGCTATTTGTCCATTACGGTCGAATAGGCCAAACTTGTTAATTATTTAATACGCAGCTTATTAGGCAAACAGCGCAATCCCTCGATTGTCTCAATTAAATGATCAAACGATACTTCAGTCGTTAATTAAATCTATTCACAGCCAAACGTAGTCAGTCAAGCCCCCTGTGTCTGAGATCATATTTAAAGCATTTACATTGCATTACATTTCAGCTCCAAAGACAACATGAAATAGGAATCATGACCCATTTTACTTCTGTAATATCACACAAACTTCTGGTTTTTAAAAACATTTTCGATATTTTTGAAAGAAGTCTAATCAAGGCTGCATTTATTTGATTAAAAAAAATACAGTGAAAAGCATAATATTGTGAAAGAACAGTATTATTTTGAAACAGAAATTATTTGTGGTATTATAAATGCCTTTAATGTCACTTTTGATCAATTTAATGCATCTTTGCTGAATAAAAAAAACATTAAAAAAAAAAACATTCTGACACATTGTTATGCATTTGCTAGGGTGCTTTGGTTACCTGGTCATTGGTTGCTATGATGTTTTGGGCGTTGCCATGCTTTTTACTAGAATGTTTTGGGTGGTTACCAGGGTATTGCTATGCATTTTACTAGAGTGTTTTGGGTAGGTACCAGGGCGCTGCCATGAGTTTTACTAGAATCATTTGGGTGGTTAGCAGGGCAGTAATATGCATTTTACTATGATTTTATGATCGGTTACCAGGGCATTGCTATGTGTTTTACTAGAATGTGTTGGGTGGTTACGAGTTCGATACTATGCGGTTGCTAATGTGTTTTGGATGGTCACCAGGCCATTGCCATGCGTTTAACTGGAGTGTTTTGGATGGTCACCAGGGTGTTGCTGTGCATTTTACTAGAGTGTTTTGGATAGTCACCAGGGTGTTGCTATGTGTTTTGGATGGTCACCAGGGTGTTGCTATGTGTTTTGGATGGTCACCAGGGTGTTGCTATGTGTTTTGGATGGTCACCAGGGTGTTGCTATGTGTTTTGGATGGTCCCCGGGGTGTTGCTATGTGTTTTGGATGGTCACCAGGGTGTTGCTATGTGTTTTGGATGGTCACCAGGGTGTTGCTATGTGTTTTACTAGAGTGTTTTGGATGGTCACCAGGGTGTTGCTATGTGTTTTACTAGAGTGTTTTGGATGGTCACCAGGGTGTTGCTATGTGTTTTACTAGAGTGTTTTGGATGGTCACCAGGGTGTTGCTATGTGTTTTACTAGAGTGTTTTGGATGGTCACCAGGGTGTTGCTATGTGTTTTACTAGAGTGTTTTGGATGGTCACCAGGGTGTTGCTATGTGTTTTACTAGAGTGTTTTGGATGGTCACCAGGGTGTTGCTATGTGTTTTACTAGAGTGTTTTGGGTGGTTACAAGATCGTTGGCATGTATATTTCTAGAATGTTTTAGTACTAGTTGGTTGTTGTCTCGCCTGAACCAGAGTCCATACAAGTTTTTATAATATTCTTGTCTATAAATATCGTCCAGGTCCCTCCTTCCAAATACGTCTTTTTTTTGTCTGTTGAATTTTTTTTATAAAAAATAATAAATAAATAACGATTTTATAAAGTCTGCAACCACTATAACAATAACTAAATATCTATTTGTCTCCTGGTCAACATTAACCAACAGCCTGCACTGCTGAAAAAGTAAGTTGTTTCAGAAACAGAGCAAGTTTAGAAAAGACAAACATTACTGTACTTGCACTGATGAATCATTCACATTAAGCCGGTAACGTACATTACATAAAGTAAAGAGGGTCAGTTTGGATTTCATGTTGACACTCAAAAGCGGCGATGCATTACCACACACAGCTAATTAAAACACAAACATTCAGAAAAGTAAAAGAGAGAATGACTGTAACTTACTTGCTGGTTTTCGTCTTTGACCCTGCGCGTGACTGCAAAAGCAATAACAAGACAGGATTCAATTATGTTCTCGTCTCACACAAAGTACGGTTGACAGATGTAGCTATTTGTGTGGGTGTGCAATCAGCACTTGCTCATTTGCATTCCATAATAAACAATAAACACAGGAACAACGTCTCCAGCTTCATTAGCAGCCGCTGATTTGCGGACGCTTCGCTTCGGGGGCTCTGATTGTTTCTTCCTGTCGGAGACGTTTTAAGCATTATATATTCCACATTTCTGAGAGAAAAAGGCCCCCTCGGCTTTGATCAATAGTGTGCGTCACCTGTATGGTACAGGCAGAGTGTTTATGATCAATATTAAGAGAGCTTGAGGTGTACTGCGGCGGCTTTACATTAGAGAAAGTGCAGTTGTTCAAATCTCATATGTCGGTTAAATGCAAATACATACCGGAGGCTTTATTTTTACAGTAAGGTCCAAAAGTCTGAGACCACTAGTGAAAATGTGTACATTTAGCAGTTTTTCAACTGAATGCATAATATCATCTGAAACAAATGATACATTTGTGTGAGAAACAGACCATAATTTAACGTTATCAATAATCTACTGTTAACCACTGCTACTGGACCATTCAGCGAGTCTGATTCATGACTGAATCAAATCATTCAGATATACGGATATCACACTCGAATTATCTATTAATGAATCAGTTCAAAAACAGTATGTTTATTACACAATAGAAACATATTATTGTGTACATAAGATACAAAAAAACATTAAAAATAAGTTCAAGTTCAGTCTGTTTATCACACTAAAATATTGTAGGACTTAAGAAGGTGTGTAATAAAAAGTAATAATTATAAAATATTTATAAATAATGTATATTTTTTTAATGAATAAACATTTTAATCAGTTCATCAGTCTATTATCGCATAAAATACTTCAGAAGGTATGGAATATAAAGTAAATAATATCTAAATATATAAATGTATCTCCCTTCCCTCTCTCTGTGTGTGTGGGTGGTGTGTGTGTGTGTGTGTGTGGTGTGGGTGTGTGTGTGGGTGGTGTGTGTGTGGGTATATATATAGAGAGAGAAGAGAGAAATGTATTTATTTACAAAAACATTATATATATATATATATATATATATATATTTAGAATTTGTTATAAATGTATTACATATATTTTAATATATTTAAATATTTGTACATATATTGTTTTATATATAAACATTGTAATGAATCAGTTTAAGTTCAATCTGTTCTTCACATAAAATATTGTATGACTTCAGTTGGTGTGGAATGTTAAATAATAAATATTTATAAATAAACAATTTATAAATTAAACATAATACATATATTTCATATTATACATTA
>QVTF01005881.1:0-14722 GCA_003573665.1 Oxygymnocypris stewartii | reverse complement strand
CTCAAACATTCTTTATAGCCAGATGAAATGACAGAAAACAAGCAGACATGAGTCCACTGCTAAGATGATGCACTGATCTGGTCTCTGTTCATGTACTGTTAGAGGTCCACACCTTCACTTCTTCTGCCCTCATGCCATCCAGAAGATACCGCAGGAGCTCCTGACTGTCCTGCTGCTGAAAGCCTTTAAAGCGGGAAGCTCTGAGAACAACAGATAACAAGAAAGACTGCAATTATTTCATATACACAACACAGAAAAAAACATGATTATTGTAAAATATTATTGCAATTTAATAGAACTATTTTCCATATTAATATATACTAAACGTAATTTTATTCCAGTGATGCAAAGTGGAATTTTCAGCATCATTAGCATCCTTAATCATCAATCTAATATGCTGATTTGGGATAATTTGCATGATTATTTGAATATATTGAATATTCAAAAGAACAGCATTTATTTGAAATTGAAATATTTTTAAACATGTATGTCTTAACTCTCACTTTTGATCATGTTATTGCATTTTTGCTGACTAAAAGTAGTAATTTGTTTCAAAATAAAACTGACATAATTGTACCGACCCAAACCTTTGAATGTAGGGTAGAATTAGTTTGATTGGCTTTTTGTCATTTTATCTGAGAAAGTGAGTCAAACTAGCAACAAAATATATGCAATCAAATATTTTAAGGACACAACTTTTCTCTTATTACGTGAAGCATCTGTGCTGGGAACACTTTTGTTTGGCTACTTACTTTTTACAGACTTGTGTGAAGAGTTCTTTAGGGGTCACGACACCTTTCTTGGTCTCCTGGACTTCATTCAGTAACTGGCACATAGCCAGCGTGAGCGACCCAGGCCTTTCCAGCTGGATCTGAAGAGGTTCCTGAAAACATGATGTGAAAACGCCCTGTTAATTAAAGCTTTTGGCATAAAAAGAACCAGAAAAGAACACAATGCAGCTCAGCATCAGTACCAGTTCAGATGACGGTGCAGGTGTGATGTTGAAGCAGCTCTTCTCATCTGTGATCTGGTTCAGCAGTTCTCGCAAAAACTGTGTCTGTGATAAATTCTGAAAGAGACAAGACCATCAGGTTTCACATGTGTGTTTCTGTTTTTCACATGACGTGTCTCAAACTCTGACTCTGTACCTGCACGACTGCATTGAAGAAACACGTGTTGCCCAGATTACTGAGACCCCTGACACAGATGACACCAGAGCTTCCAGCAGCTGCTGCTTTCTGTCTTTTGGGACTGTCATCATGTTTAGAGCTGCTCTTCTGCTTCTTGTTCTCTTTCTCTTCATCCAGCGTTTTCTCTGCAGGATTCGTCTCTAAGCTCTCTTCCTTCTTACTTCCTGCAGAGTATGTATGCTTTGTTTAAGAAAAGACACTACAGGCAAAAACATTATTTCTCTATTTCATGCACTGGTCAAAGAGCAGCTATTCTGTCTTATTTAAAAAAAACGTATTGGTCAACTACTACTAATATTAATAAGTGCTAATAACTCGAAAGCACATACTTTTGTTGGAAGTCTTCTTGTCAGGATCCGTCAGCACTTGTTTTCTTATGTTTGTGATCAGCTGCGCCAGCTGCCCCGTGCTGGAATACTGAACTTCATCATCACAGATGTAACACCTGCAGCACATCGGAGCAGAAGGTACGAGGTCTGAAAACACAAACCCTGGCACTTCAGTGAGGATGTGGATGCGTGTCACTTACCAGACGGTCCAGACGTCCAGACTGAGCACTAAACAGTGTGGCTCAGATCGAGGCGTCTCGTAGTGCTTGATCGCATGCTGATTCTCTGATCTCCCGCAGGCCTGATGAGGATCACAACATTGTTTATGTGTCTGGCCAATAGCAACGTGTCATAAATCACGTGATCACTTACTATGTGGCCACATTTCAGGCACATCCACACAGCTGGACTTTCTCTGTCAGTTTCATCCTCTAAGGTCTGCTTTTCAACAGGTTTGTCCGGTTCACTGCAGTCTTGACACGAGCTCCACTGCTCATTCAGACCGGCTTTCTTCAGAAGGCCTTGCTCTATTCCTTTACGGATGTGAGTGCAGGAAACCCCTTACAAAGCAGAAGGAGAATCACGTGTGAGGTTTCATGATTATAAATCACTGTCAGCATGTCATTGTTCAGAGCAGATGTCATACATGTACCTGCTGTCTCAGTGCTGCTGTCTGCTCCAGGACTTCTGTCTTTCACCTTCTTTTTACCCATTTTAGATTTTTGAAGAGCACCTGAATGGGGTTAAAAACATGACACGTGTATTAACAGCACAAAAGAATACAACATAATACATGTATTACATCAAACAAGCGTCACTGATTGACTGTTGCGATGACAGGAGGTCGTTTATGACTAGATCAGCAAATACCGCTCTCCGATACAAAATGAGAAAAGTAATAAAGTGGCATCAATTCAAATATTAAATAACTAATATACCATTAATGTTGGACGTTAAATCCACGGAAAATTCAAATGAACTGCAACAGCTGTTATTTCAGAAGAAAAACATGGCAGAAACGGTTACAGACTAACGTTACTTACTACTTACGAAGCCACCAAATTCATTTATAACTCTGTAAACACAATTTCATTTATCCGAGTTCACAGCAACACAAACTGTGTTAAAATCATCATCGTAAAGCATGTTAACCAACTGCTCTGAGTATTTCCGGGTGACGCTCGATACATTTCAAAATAAGAGTCTTACTAAAGAACATTTAGATTAAAATATGACAGGACTCATATTTAATGTTTTCACTGTACACATGCGATCTAGGGGGAGCTAATCTCATCGGGAAGAAACATTGAAATAAAAGTAAACCATTTGCAAAAACAGATAACAGATAACTTGTTTAGCTGTTTTTTAAAGTTATTTTTTAAACCTAATCAAAATAACCCAACTGCAGTTTGATTGAGATTAATTGGAATGCAGAATGAAAAAGCATGATTTCTGAGAATGTGTTTTCACATATATATATATATATATATATATATATATACACACACACACCCTCAGACAATATAACAAACGGAAATTAAAAGCAAACAAAACAATGAACCAAAAGTTTTTTTTAATGAAATGTAGTATCTGCTATTCTCCATCTAGTCTCTGAATGTTTTTGTTTAATTCTACATAAAATAATGCAATTATTCCTAATAGGTATATGGAGTGAAGTTGTCCACTTGAAAATCAAATTATTCAAGTGGATATTTTTGTAAAAAACAAAACAAAACATTTTCCACCCATATTAAATATTTATTTCAACCATCTGCCCAGTTTAATACATCATTTAGATTGTCATGTGTAAAATAGGTAAATAACATATTATAGGTAAAAAAAATATATTTATCTTTAGTTGATGCTATCTAATATAAAACGTGTCACCTTACACTAAATTATTATAAATTACTAATGTGTTATTGTTAATCTAATTGTTAGTTGTGATCTATAGTGCACAATACATCTCTTATATACAATGGGTTGTTGATTAAAATGTGTTTTACTTTCCCTTTCGATATTTCACTCGTACTGCGTCGAAGAAGCGATATGGGAAAAATATTTTTTTTCCCTCTTCAACTGAAGCCTTTTTGGTCCATTGGTTCGTGCAGTGCTATACAAACGAACCAATGGCCCGGCGGCGGTGTTGAGCGAGCCTGTGGCTATGCAGCCCGCCATAGCCCGCCAAAATGGGCGGGGCCTCTGGCTATATAAGCGGCCGCTTTGCCGGTGCATCTCAGATTTCTTCTCTTCAGCGATGAAGACTTTTCCTCACTGACTCTTCGCTGATGCCGAGATTTGCCATTGGAATGCCTCAGCAGCTGGATTGGACCTCTTGCAGCGCTCAGCTTGCAGATTCCCGGTCTTTCCCCTGCCGCCATCTGGCGACTATCTAAAAGAGCCTCACAAAAAGAGCAAATTCTAGCACGGCGTTGTTTCAAATGCTGCGCCGTCATTGTAAAACATGCAGGACTCCCCTGCAGGCTGATGCTCTCATTTTGAGAGTTTCAGTCTTGCCTCTCTGCGCTCGCGGATAGCTTTATTTTCAGAAAGCGACTCCGCCCCTCGCGCCCTCCCGTCCTCTTCCTCCCAGGGAAGAAACGGCGGGGCAGAGGATTCGAGCAGCTGAAGACGAGCGAGTTCATGTCGGCTCAGTGCCCACGTGCCTCGCCGTCACAGAAGAGAGAGGATTCGCCGGTCCTCTTCACACAACCTGATCAGCATCCATCTGCGGCTGCGAGCGACAGGATATCGTTTGATGGGAGTGATGGCGAGATGAATGACAGCCCTTCTCTGGCGGCTTCGGACGCAGAAGAGAAATCGGGCTCTGTAACTGACCCCGCTAGTATCCTTTTCACGCAACGCCAGACCCAGAACGGATGAGAAGCTCATCCGTGTCATGACAAAGGCTGTCAATGAGCTCAGGCTCGAGTGGTCTCCAACTGAGGAGCCATCTCGCAGCTGGCTGGGCGAGTGGTTTCTCCCGGGGCGCCATCAAGCCTCCCGCCAGCGCTCGTCCCCCTTCTTTCCCGAAGTACACGAGGAGCTCACTAAATCGTGGCATGCCCCCTACTTATACTCACATCCGTCTTTCTGCTTCCCCCGTCCTCACCTCCTCCGTTGACGGCACTGAAGAGAGGGGAAACGAGCACCTGCCCCCTCTGGATGAGTCCGTGGCCGCACATCTCGGCTCACCCATCGCTATCGGATGGGAGGAAAGGGATGAGCCATCCGTCCAAGCCGTGCAGAGCTACGTCTGCACTCGCTGGACGCGTCTACTCGGCAGCTGGACACAGCGGCTTCGGCGCTACACTCTCTATGGCTGTGCTCCAGGTCTTCCAGGCCAAGATGCTTGCCAGTGAGGAGGCCGGTCTCGATGCAGCTTCACTCAGGGACCTGAGAAGCGCAACGGACCTGGCCCTGCGCGCCACCAAAGCCACCGCCCAGGCCATCGGGCAGTCGATGTCCAGCCTGGTAGTGTTGAAACGCCACATCTGGCTCACGATGACGGAGATGAAAGAGGCGGACAAGGTTCCCTTCCTTGACGCTCCGGTCTCGTCAGGCAGCCTGTTTGGACCAGCTGTGGAGGGCTTTGTGGAATGATTCACGGAGGCTCAGACGTCGTCTCAAGCGATGCGACACATCCTCCCGAAACGCACCTGCTCTTCTGATGCTTCCAGTCGCCCTAATCCTGCTCCGACTCAGCAGCCAGCTAAGCCAGCGCCAGCCACTAATGTAAACTATTCCTAAAATACAAATATCTTCCATTATCTTGAAAATGAACGTTTTGACAAGAACCACAATTATTTGTCAGTAAACTTCACTTAAATTTAGGCCATCAGCTGCAGAATCACCCCCATTTGTTGTTAATGATGGAAAGTATATAAGAAGAAAATAGTTATGATACATTTAATTTCTGATTAGAAGAACAGGCTTTTGAATACCTAACTCTCCATATGGGTAGACGAAACATTTAAATAATTAAATTCGTTATCAACTTAATTCTAAATAAGTGGTTAGTCCAAAAAGGTTGAGTGAACTTATTTATACAGTACCTTCCAGTATACAATAACTTGATAGAGACCAGATAATGTAAGTTTTTTTAAAGATAAATTCCACCAAACATCTCTTATTTACTCAATAAAATTTGTTGATTTCAAAGTTATTTTTATATATATTGCATGTTACAGCACACAATCAGTATAAAAAAAATCAAAATTGCAGATGACGCTTTTCAACACTTATTCACTGACCATCACGTATATATAGCAGATATAATGACATCTAATAACATCTGTAATTCAAAAGAAGGTCCATACAATGTAAAAACAACAACACTGATGTGAAGTCACACACACATGACAGTGTGTCTTTGTGTCTTCTCTGTTGATTGTGTGTCTCTGTAGCGGCTCTTTATTCACCATCAGCTGATCCTGAGGAAACTGGACTGACGTCTAGATGCTGAGAGTCCTACAATAAAACACAGACAGTCACATATCAGTATGAGACATTAGTATATTCATTTTAGTATATATTAGCATTAGAATATTCATATTACAGCCAAATATTTGAATGAAAACTGCTAATAGATTAATACATGATCAACAACTCTATCACTAACACACAGAGACACTGTAGATTAAAATATTCACATATGCATAAGTCACATGACAGAAATGAACTCATTAAACGCAGATTGAAAGTACAGAGACTGACATGGAGCTGAATCATCATCTTATATTCTCCATTTACAAACACATAAGACCTGTTACTAAACTTTAAGACCCGGTTTCACAGACAGGGCTTAGCCTAAACCAGGATTAGGCCATTGTTCAATTTAAGTCATTTTTATAAATGTGTCTTAGAAAAAAGCATTACTGGTGTGCATCTAAAGACTAAACAAAGGCACTGATATGTTTTAAGATCAGTCAGTGCAAGTTTCTTTCGGTTGAAACAGCTCAGACTTACATTTTAGTCTGGGACAAGGCTTAAACCTTGTCTGTGAAACCGGGGGGAAATGTTTTAAATAAAAATGTACTCACATATGCATAGTTTCTCTAGTTTATAATGTGGACTATCCTTCAGATCAGAGAGAAGTTTCACTCCTGATTTTTGTAGTTTATTCCCAGACAGATTCAGATATTTCAGGTGTGAAGGGTTTGATCTCAGAGCTGAAGCCAGAGAAGCACAGCCTTCTGTAACACCACAACACCTTAACCTATGGGGAACAATGACACAATGTGAACTGTAGTTCAAGAGTCTGCAGTTTGAGATATAATGACAAGCACTGCCACATATAAGAAGAAAAGGAAAAAGGTTGAAACTCTTGAAAACCAGTGTGTTGATTCTTACAGATATGTGTTTCTATACAGTAGTTTTCTTCATTCTACTATATTTAAGAGTCACTTAATAAACAACTTTCTTGTTTTAAAGGTTTTGAGGCTCTTTCCTTTTATCACTGTTAAAAGCTAAAGTGATTATAACCTTCATTCACTCATTAATTAATTAATGTAATTAACAAACACATTCATGTTTATCTGAAAGCTCAGTATTAATCAAACTATAGAAGCAACTGAATCTCAACTAAGTGGTAGTGGGTCAAAAACAGGTGATGAATGAAATTAACTTCATCCTAAAATACACATTAAAGTACATGCCTTGCATGTGTGACTAGTGATTAACTTACTCCAGTTTCTCCAGTTTACAGTGAGGATCTTCAAGTCCAGCAGAGAGCAGCTTCACACCCGGATCTCCTATTTTATTCCAAGACAGATCCAGTTCTTTCAGGTGTTCAGGGTTTGATCTCAGAGCTGAAGCCAGAGCAGCACAACCTTCATCTGTGACTTCACAATTCCTCAACCTGCAAACAACGACACACTCTTCACTCTCTCAGATCAGATTATAATGTATCTGTTATTAAAGAGAAAATATCAACTCAAGGGATATGTTTCAGATAAAAAAACACCTGTCTTGTACTGAAGGGATTTAAGTTGAAAGCATTGACTGCAAAATTCACCATTAAAAAATCCTTGCACGAGAGGTTTGTGCTGCTGCATATATTCAGCTCTCATCGTTTTAAGATGTATTGACATTTATCATATCATTCCTTCTCTTTCAAAGGATTTGACTGCTGTGCATTCATCTGTTTCCATCAGCATTGATGTTGTAATGAGTTGTGTTTACCCATTAGAAACAATAATATATCATTAAGACCTGTATTTCTGAATCACAACCTGGAAAATGCTTATTGATCTACTAAAATCACTCTTACGACTGGCTAAATGTTGGTTGCTGGTTTGTAATTTATGGGTGGGGAATTTTGTCCTAGGATGTACGGTTTTTTAATTTGTGTCAAATCTGAGTTGTGGTCAAGGCTAATCTTTATCTTTCTTGTAAATATTTGTATAGTGTAATTGGAAGTTGTAGGGAGTGGATGTCATTTTCTGTTGATTTAGTTGTTTTCACTTGTTTCAAGTAGAGAGGGAGTCAGGGAACGATCTTTGTTGTTGATTTTGTTGTATTTTTTTGAGTTAAGTTTAGAGCGACCCCTTTAGTAGTTAAGAGGTCATTTTGCTTGTTCAAGGATTCAAGGTTTTATTTGTCACATACTCAATTAAACAGAATATAATCAGTAGTGAAATGTAAATGTTATTTTGCCTTACTCCTGAAGTCATTTTACACTTATTAATAATACTATATACCAGACGCGATTTCTTTAAGACTGCAAGGGAAGCTCAGCTTCCCCTATAATTGTCAAAAAATGAATGGTCAAATATATGTACTATTATGTTAACATTTTATTGACTAAAAATGCGTTAAACACGTTCATCTCGAACGAAAACAATTTCGTTCAGAATCAGCTACTTAGGTCGGCTGACTCGATTTCCTTCTCATTCATTCCCGTAGCGTACAGTGCATTACTCTGTTGAAGCCCAGCGTCCATTGACTTCAATGGGGCTGCTTTAAACAGTTTTTTTCAGAGCTTAGAAACAAGACGGTCATTGGATAATGCTGCGATTATGTCCCGCCCACGGACGCTCAGCGTCTCTGGGATGAATGGAGGAGTGGGCTGGCCCGGACTCCGAGCGTCTGCGTGATGATTGGAGGGTCTGTCGAAAGACTGCATCTCCTTTTGATTGACAGCGATTTTGTACTATAAAAGTCACTGACACTGAAGCTATTCGAGCTCAGTCCCATCGCGGAAGTGTAGTCGAAAGACAAACTGCTGCAACCTATTTCTTGGTATTTGCTTGGTGAAATTGCTAGCCAATTTTCATCATACATTTCACCCAGATTCCTTGTTTCAGTTCAACCTAATTCCCATATTTCGAGTTTAATATCTTTTTTTAGATCGTTTGTTCATTCATTCATTCATTCATACATACATACAGTAGGCTAGAAAATTTTCTTGAAAAGGAATGTTGGGCAGAATTTAGGTATAAATAAATGGTAAATTTTTATGATGTTGGCCAAAAATGAGCTTCCCCTCTTTGAAAGACCAGCAGCCGCCACTGCAATATACTAATCAATTTTACTGATACTAATTCAAATTCTTTAATTTTTATTAATTGCATTTAATAATATTTTGTGAATTTACATGATGTTTCACTTTTGTTGACATTAATAATAATAATTATAAATGTGAAAAGTTTCAGTTCAATATAATTATTTTTATATTTATTTATTTGTTTAATTTTTATAATCACTTATTAATATTATTAGTTGTTTTTTTTGCTTATAATTTTACAGAAAGTTGTGGGGAGTATTCTCTTTTGAAATGCTTCTCTTTTGTTGACAACAAAATGTATAAACCTTTTTCCTTCTCATTACAAATGTATCCATATTGTGTTCTCAGGCATTGTTAGAATTAATAACAGAAAAAAAGGGGAATAATACTGTTAATTTTAGGCCCAGTAACAAGTAAATGTATGTGTGTGTGTGTGTGTGTGTGTGTGTGTGTTTGCAATCAACACAACATATTAATAAAAGAGTCTTTGCGGAAAGATGAATGTGATTAACAATAAGTAAGAATGAAACTAGAATGTTTTTCATTTTTCAGTTCTGACTGTTGAGTTCAAGTTTGTTTAAAGTCAAGAGATTGAAATGTTGATTGTGTGGAAAAGCGTGTATTCTCTCAGGGCCCTATCATACACCTGGCGCAAGGCGCCACGCCTCGCAAGTGTTTTTGCGAGTTTCAGCCCGACGTTGTTCTCATTTTCCCATCCTGCACCTAATTGGTTTATTGCACGTTACGCCCCAAAAAACACCCATTACTCATTAAGAGAATAGGGGTAACCCGTTTAGACCATCCCCCCGGGCATGTCAACCGTTTTCCCATCATTAAACTAACTAAAGTGGATTCGGAAACGCCCTGAGTGCATGTGCGCCATGCGCTTTAGACCAAGTGCTTAGAGCGTTAAAATAGTGCCCTCAGTCCTGCAGTATCATGTTACTGAGGAGCAGCTCATGCGTTCATTTACAGCTCCATTAGCTGAACTCACAGCAGCAGAAAGAAGTTGAACACTTCAAATATACTTTACAACGTATTATAGTTGTGAGATTCACATATGATCTTACTCTAGTTTCTCTCAGTTTACAGTGAGAATCCTTGAGTACTGTAGACATCAGTGCGATTCCTGAATTTCCTAGATTATTCCAAGACAGATCCAGTTCTCTCAGGTGTGAGGGGTTTGATTTCAGAGCTGAAGCCAGAGCAGCACAATCTTTATCTGTGAGACCACAATCATACAACCTGTAGAGAACAATGACATACTCTTCACTTTCTCAGATCAGTTCAGACGAGTTAGCAGTAAATCCATTACTAAACACAAAATAAACATGTTTGATGAACCACTGGACTGATGTCTAAAATGTCACAGATCACAACACATAGAAAGATAAAAATGTGTTTGTCGCACAATGTCAGAGGTTTAAAAATTGCTATTATTTAAATTCAATTATTTACATAAACATTTTAATAACTGATAAACCACTGTATAGATAACGTGTAAATACTGACCACTAAACTCTGAACAATATCTGCAGCACTGAAGATTTATGAGCTTTTAACTGTGATTTTATTAACGTTTAAACAGTGAAGTGATTGTGCTCCATGATACTTACCGAACTGAGCTGGATTCTTTAATCACAGGCAGCAGCTTCTTAAATACTTCTAGTTTTCTGGTTTCATTGTTTCCTTCAACAAATTTACTAATATCAAACTCATCCAGCTTCTTCTCTGATGTCAACAACACAAAAACTACAGCTGACCACTGAGATGAAGAGAGTTTGGCTTTATTTATTGTTCCAGATTTCAGATACTGTTGTATTTCCTCCACTAGTGAATGATCACCCAGTTCATTCAGACAGTGGAACAGATTGATGGACTTCTTTGGAGAGTCAATGGTCCTGATCTTCATCTTGATGTACTCGACTGTTTCCTTATTGCTGTCAGAGCTGCTTTTTGTTTCATTTTGTTTCATTAGTCTTCGTAGGAGAATCTGATGAGACTCCACGGACAGACCCAGAAGAAACCGCAGGACAAGATTCAGATGTCCATTTTTACTCTGTAGAGCCGCATTCACTGCACTCTGATGTAGAGAAGATAACGAAGCATCTAATGACTTTTGTCGAGCTTTAGACGTCAAACTCTGTTTGTTGATTTGGTCAAAGACATTTATGTTGTGGTTTGTGAAGGAGAGGTGCACATATAGAGCCGCTAGATGTTCCTGAACGCTCAGATGAACAAAGCAGAAGACTTTCCCCTGATACAAGCCAAACTCCTCTCTGAAGATCTGAGTGCACAATCCTGAGTACACTGATGCTTCTGTCACATCAATGCCACACTCTCTCAGGTCTTCCTCATAGAAGATCAGGTTGCCTTTCACAAGCTGCTGAAAAGCCAGTTTCCCCAGTTTGAGGATTATGTCTTCATCTGTCACGTTCTTCTCATAGTCCTTCTCATGTTTGATGTTGGTCTGAAGGATCAGGAAGTGTGTGTACATTTGAGTGAGAGTCTTGGGAATCTCTCCACTTTCTGCTTGACTCAACATCTTCTCTAGAACAGCGGCTGAGATCCAGCAGAACACTGGGATGTGGCACATGATGTAGAGACTCCTCGATGACTTCAGGTGTGAGATGATTCTATCGGCCAGACTCTGATCACTGATTCTCTTCCTGAAGTATTCCTCCTTCTGTGGATCATTGAAGCCTCGTACCTCTGTCACTCGATGGACACACGCAGAGGGGACGAGATCAGCTGCTGCTGGTCTGGAGGTGATCCAGATGAGAGCAGAGGGAAGCAGATTCCCCACAATGAGGTTCGTCAGCAGCACGTCCACTGATGCTGATTCACTTACATCACTTAACCTCACATTACTCTGAAAATCCAGAGACAGACGACACTCGTCCAGACCATCAAAGATGAACAACACGTTATATTCATCACTGGATATTTCCATTTCTTTTGTTTCAGGGAAAAACACATGAAGAAGATCTGAAAGACTGAGTGTTTTGTCCTTCATCAGATTGAGTTCTCTGAAAGGAAGTGGAAATATGAGCTGGACGTCCTGATTCTGTTTCCCTTCAGCCCAGTCCAGGATGAACTTCTGCACAGAGACTGTTTTTCCAATGCCAGCGACTCCCTTTGTCAGCACAGTCCTGATGGGTTTGTCTTGTCCAGGTAAAGCTCTAAAGATATCACTGCATTTGATCGGTGTGTCAGCTGTTGCTACTCTCTTGGATTGTGTCTCAATCTGTCTCACCTCATGTTCATTACTGATCTCTCCACTCTCACTCTCTGTGATGTAGAGCTCTGTGTAGATCTCATTCAGGAGTGTCGAGTTTCCCTGCTTTGCTGTTCCCTCACACAGACGCTCAAATTTCTTCATCAGATTTGATTTAAACATGTTCAGGATTTCGTGGCTATGAAATTTAAATACCATATTATTACATAAGTTACTAAGCATGTAAGCAACATGTATTTTTTGTATTCTGTTTCATCATGAAACCATATGTTTTACAGAAATGATATACCTGACTTCTCTCAGTGTATCTTCAGACTTAAAATGTAGTGGAGGACTAAAAGACTCATCACTCCTCATAGACACACAGCTGGGCTCTGGTTCTGCTCTCTTCTGATGGACTAAACTAGAGCAATTATAAACAATATACAAGAAGAATTTGTCATTGTTAGAATACTATTCTGATAATTCAAATGGCATACTTGTTTCATATTTTTGTAGAAATATTATACCTGAGATTAGTCTGTGGAGGATTCATAGACTCATCACTTCTCATAGACACACAGCTGGGCTCTGATTCCGATCTCTTCTGATTAACTAAACTATAACAGAAAACCCTTTGAATTACTGTATTAAACAAATGACATTTATAAAACACTTTAAAGAGCAGTTTATGATTATACACTATATTATAACAAAAAACTGAGTGCTTTCACAGATGTGTCTCTGCATGAGAAACATAAACAGTACTTTAGTATCAGATAACAAAAACCAACATTATAAAAATAATAATGTGTTTTATATATACAGGTGCATCTCAATAAATTAGAATGTCGTGGAAAAGTTCATTTATTGCAGTAATTCAACTCAAACTGTGAAACTTGTGTATTAAATACATTCAATGCACACAGACTGAAGTAGTTTAAGTCTTTGATTCTTTTAATTGTTATTATTTTGGCTCACATTTAACAAAACCACACATTCACTCTCAACAAATGAGAAGATGGTGACATGCCAATCAGATAATCAACTCAACACACCTGCAAAGGTTTCCCTGAGCCTTCAAAATGGTCTCTCAGTTGGTTCACTAGGCGACACATCATGGGGAAGACTGCTGATCTGACCGTGTCAGAAGACAATCATTGACACCCTTCACAAGGAGGGTAAGACACAAACATTCATTACCAAAGAAGCGTTCACAGAGTGCTGTATCCAAGCATGTTAACAGAAAGTTGAGTGGAAGGAAAAAGTGTGGAAGAAAAAGATGCACAAACCGACCGAGAGAACCGCAGCCTTATGTCCAGATTGTCAAGCAAAATCGCTTCAAGAATTTGGGTGAATTTCACAAGGAATGGACTGAGACTTGGGATCAAGGCATCAAGAGCACCACACACAGACGTGTCGAGAATTTGGCAACAGTCGTCGTCAGAGACATCTTACCTGGGCTACAGGAGAAGAAGAACTGACCTGTTGCCCAGTGGTCCAAAGTCCTCTTTTACATATGAGAGCCAGTTTTGTATTTCATTTGGAAACCAAGGTCCTGAGTCTGGAGGAAGGGTGGAGAAGCTCATAGCACAAGTTTGCTGAAGTCCAGTGTTAAGTTTCTACAAGTCTGTGATGATTTGTGCGTGCAATGTCATCTGCTGGTGTTGGTCCATTGTGTTTTTGAAACCAACGTCACTGCTTCGTTTACCAAGAACTTGTGGAGCACTTCATGCTTCCTTCTGCTGACCAGCTTTTTAAAGATGCTGATTGCATTTTCCAGCAGGATTTGGCACCTGTACACACTGCCAAAAGCACCAGAAGCTGGTTAAATGACCATGGTGTTGTTGTTGCTTGACGGGGCAGAAAACTCCCCAGACCTGAACCCCAGAGAATCTATGAGGTATTGTCAAGAGGAAAATGAGAAACAAGAGACAAAAAATACAGATGAGCTGAAGGCCACGGTCAAAGAAACTTGGGCTTCCATACCACCTCAGCAGTGCCACAAACTGATCACCTCCATGCCACGCCGAATTGAGGCAGTAATTAAAGCAGAAGGAGCCCCTACCAAGTATTGAGTACATATAAAGTACAATTAAACATACTTCCAGAAGGCCAACAATTCACAAAAAAAATAAAAAATTATTGGTCTTATGCAGTATTCTAATTGTTGAGATGTGAATTGGTGGGTTTTTGTTAAATGTGAACCAAAATCATCACAATTAAAAGAAACCAAAGAACAAACTACTAATCTGTGTGCATTTCACAATTTGAGTTGAATTACTAAAATAAATTAACTTGCCACAACATTTTAATTTATTGAGATGCCACCCTGTGTGTGTGTGGTGTGTGTGTGTGTGTGGTGTGGTGTGTGTGTGTATGTATATATATATATATCTATATATCCATATTGTAGTAGAGGATAGTACTGATAATATAAATGCCATAATATAATAAAACTTGTATAATATCATTGCAT
>QVTF01005879.1:0-28228 GCA_003573665.1 Oxygymnocypris stewartii | reverse complement strand
TTCAAAAATCCTTTCTTTGTATTGGTCTTAAGTAATATTCTAATTTTCTGAGATACTGAATTTGGGGTTTTCATTAGTTGTCAGTTATAATCATCAAAATTAAAAGAAATAAACACTTGCAATATCAGTCTGTGTGGAATGAATGTATACATTATACAAGTTTCACTTTTTGAATGGATTTAGTGAAATAAATCAACTTTTTGATGATATTCTAATTATATGATCAGCACCTGTATATAGTGTTTTATTTTTATATTTGTTTATTCAATTTCTTGAATGCTCCTGCTAAATATGCCTATTGTACCTGAAAATAAAAAAAATGTATTTGTGTATTTGTAATGTCTATCTTTATTCTTATTTTTAATAACAAATATAAAATAATGACAAAGATTTTTATCTTCCCCCACTTTGTCTAAATATCCACCATACTTTTTTATATTTTGTAACCTTGAAAGGATTTGTCTTTATAATAGAGCAATTATTTTGGCTGCATTGCTCAGACACAATAGTAAAATCAACATGACAAAGAATCCTGAAATTGTGATATTTCTAAATAAATAGTGATATGATATTTTTGCCATATACTTTGACTATTAGAATAACACTTTAAAGAAAAAATTTGTATAATTCATTAACAGCATTGACATTATAGCACTTATAAATGTAGGTCAATAATTATTTATAAATTATAAATGTTTACTAATATATGTTTAGTATGTTAACATTATGCATTAAACACATACCTAACATTAACCAAGATTAATAAATACTATATATATATATATGATCAATCACTTTTAATTTTTTTCAGTTCACTTATTTTTTGAGTCTGGTTATTTGTCATCTATGGTATCGATACCGAGGAATTACATTCTGGTATCGTACTGAAGCCAAAATTATGGTATCGAGCCATCCCTATGCTGCACGCGCTGAATTAAAGTGACAGCACACGGTTCTCGATAAAAAAAGAACATGGATTGACATGGAAATTCAATTTTTCATTAGTATGCGTGTTCCCTGGGAATCGAACCCACAACCTTTTGCGCTGCTGACACAATGCTCTACCACTGAGCCACAGGAACATCATGTTTTTTTGTGCATTAAAACACATACAGCAGTGGACATATTAGTTGGTTCCCTTGGTAAACATGGTCAAAGAAGGCTGTGAAAATCAATCTGCATTGTTAATCAATTTGATCTTTCATTATTTAAAATAAATAAATAAAGTGGGATAAAATCACAAAAACGTTATTTCATAATGTTATTAAATAAAACAAATAATTCTGTAATACACAATGGCCACAATTATTGACACCTCTAGAAATTATTGTGAGTAATATATATCTGAAATATATTCCCATTCATATAATTTTAGCACACCATGGTTACTAAGGATATGAACATTATGGTCCATGATATTGGTACAGATTATGTGTAATGAACAATTTCTTTATATTTCAAGTTGGAAAAGACATTTAGTTCCCACTTTAAGTAACCTTAGTTCCCAGGTTGACCTGATCATCTACAAGATGGATTAAAATGCTGATTAAGAAAAAACATCTTTCAAGAAAAGAGTAAACATAAACACATGATCGTATGATTGAAATGATAAAATGAAATAAAATAATTTATAAAAAAAATATTTGGTGCCTAAGTTTTTTTCTTATAGGAGCCAGAGGCTCCTTACTCGATTTTATATTGTCTGGAGCCCTGGCATGACAGAAAATGATTCAGGAAAATGATTGTGTGCATCTCTGGTGGTATCATGAGATGCTGTTCACAAACCAACCACAGGCTTCTGGAATCCACTGTACATTACTTTGAATAAAAGCATCTGACAAATACCAAAATGGCTAGTGTCTTACCTGGGCTCAGAGGTGCCTGCTTCATCATTGGATGTAGTGATGAGATTCTTCATCTGTTGATCACAGATTAACTCACGAGATGGAGAACTCATTTTAGAGGTTGTATCCTTATCTTCTCTTTCTTTAGAGACTAAATTACTACTCTGATTTCTCAAAAACAATGCTGAGAGACAGTAAATCAGCTGTAAAGAAATAAAGTAAATCAGTAAATCAGTAAATACAGTAAATCAGCGTGCAAAGAAATAAAATAAAGTAAACAGATAAATATACAGAGATAAAAACAAACATTTATCAGCAGCTTTGGATACTTATTCTGTAGTAAAAGTGCAGTTTTGTGCAAGACAATGAAGTCATGCTGACCTTTTTTCTTCAGTAGAACAGGAAAGAAGTTTTTAGCTTAAATCGGACTTATTGTCCGATTGGCTTATTCGTTTTATGAATCACCAAGGACCACGGTTTCATCTAAAATGTGTCTTTACTGTTCTAATGAGAAAACAAGATCACCTACATATTGGATGGCCTGAGTGGGAGTAAATTAACAGCAATTGTTTGGGTGAACTGTCCCTTTAAGTGTCCTCATTATCTGCTGCAGCGCCACAATGGCCACAACTTCTCACGTTTGAGCAATTGGCTCATTGATGCTTTGTAGGTACATTAACTATTTTTGTGCATTAAAACACATACAGCAGTGGACATAATAGTTGGTGACCTTGGTAAACATGGTCAAAGAAGGCTGTGAAAATCAATCTTCATTGTTAATCAATTTGATCTTTCATTATTTAAAATAAATAAATGAAGTGGGATAAAAATCACAAAAAAGTTATTTCATAATGTTATTAAATAAATAAAAATATTCTGTAATACACAATGGCCACAATTATTGACACCTCTAGAAATTCTTGTGAGTAATATATCTCTGAAGTATATTCCCATTCATATAATTTTAGCACACCATGGTTACTAAGGATATGAAATTATGCAGCCATGACTTTTCTGATTTAGAGGTGTATAAACATGAGGTAACACAAAAGCCAAATTCAATTAATCATCAATCACAATGAGAAAAAAAATACACAAAATAATACAGTTGAGGTTTGAAAATAGAAAGTGGCTGTAAGAAAATTGCTAAAGCTCTTAAATTATCCTTTCAGTATTACATTTGCATATGGGATAATATGACCCATGAATAACCCAAAAAGCACAAATAATTCAAAATGACGTAACTTACGGAAAACCCCCAAGCAAAGAACAAGACCGTTCAGATGACATTGATTTTGTTCAGCCAGAAAAGTAATAGCCCATTTAAATCACTTAGCAAATGCTTTCAGCATCTGATACTCTGATATTAAATAGGTTTAGGTCCTTTTCTTGAGGAGGAGGAGGAGGAAGAGGACGAGGAATGGATGGTGGAGGAGAACAGTTTTCTGAACGCTTTATAAATATTGTAGCCTATTGGAAGTATAGTGCTATTCTGTAAAAAAAAAAATGGATTTACAGTTTAAAATAAAATATGTATGGCACTCGCATTCCTCTGTCTTCGACCGACCTTCGTCTTCTTCGATATGTAACGTCAGCTACGCAGTTCCGTCTTCTACGTTTCGCCATTTTGCCAGAGCTGTTATTGTTAAAGCTGTCGAATCATCGAGGTTTAAATCCAATGTAACAGCTCAGTGTAGGCGACATAAACATGCTTACATGGTAAATTCTTAATAGATAAATAAATATATGATTAACTTACCACAAAACGGGCTGGTTATCTAGTGTTGACAGGTTTTAAACCCTTGAAATGGCGTCTCTTCTTATCTTTCTTTCACTTTCACTTTCTTCTTCTTCTTTCCAGTTTAACGGCGGTTGGCATCCAGCTTTTTGGTGCACTACCGCCCCCCGTCTGCTCCGGAGTGTGGATCAGATAACAGGTCACAATAACACCTTTTGCCTTCCGTTCACTCTTTCAAGCACAACTCGGTGTTGTGTAATACTCAGTTCCCGTGAAAAACTGTTCCAGTGGGCGGAGTTTACGTGAATAGTCATTAGTTCCCCTGATGTGGGCGTGTCCTTGAAACAAGGCGCAAACGAATGGAACTGAAAATATCAGAGCGTGCTCCTCAAATCGCTACGTGTTTAATGGATTATTTCGAAAAGGTAATGAATTATCAATGTTCAGCATTAAAGCATTAACTGCAAAAGTGTCAAAACACTGCATAGTTTGTGTATGATAAATCGTCTATGAGCTGTTTTTGCCTGATTGGTTACAGGAACACAGCAAAACAAACAATAAGTGAATAAACCTAGCTAACCTAGGCTAATATAGATTTGTTGTTTTGTCTTTGTTATGTGTAGATCAAGTTTTCTAAGATTAGATGGTTATCTGAAGCTGACATATGCTAGGCAACCGTAATCTAACGCTGCTCTTAAAAGAGCCTGATAGATGTTAATGGAGCGATGCCCTGCTTGCTCCCTAGTCTTGCCCTGATAGACATCTTAAAACATTATTAACCTTTTTACATGTATTCCTAACTTTATCAATATGTTGCCACCAGGTCAACTTCTCATCAAAGAACACTCCCAAGAATCTTACAACCTTAAACCTGTTCAAGATCTTGCCCATATAGTTTAAGTAATATTACTGTTTTAGGACATTTAGAAAAATATATAACTTGTGATTTTGAGATTGAAAGTTTAAATCCCCATTTATTTGTCCACTGCTCTACATTCCATATTACATTTTGCATTGTCCTTATTAAATATTCTAGGAAATACTGTCTCTATTATTTGTCCAACCATGTTTTCCTGCACACATACAGTATTACATGAGGTTTATCTGATAGATCAGAAACAAAGTTTGAATTCTTGTCCATTCGCGATAAGACTCCTGGCATGTAGATCAACATTTAACATTAACATTTCTTCCACTACTTCACAACTAAGTCCTTTAACCCCAATATATTTCTCCGCTGCTTTAATTATTATTTTGACCTTTCCAGTTTTCCTTTCTGTCTGTGCTGATAAATTTATCACCTCAACCATGAACAATACAAATTCATTTTGTTCATAATTAGCACGTATTTTTGACCTTTTAAGTCCCAAAGTGGTTCCCAAACTTTTGTCCTTGAAACTGCACTCAGGGTTGGTTTTATGTTGTTGAGGTTTGGTTATTTAAGAAATGCATACTTAAGTAGTACTCTAGTACTATTTGTACTCTATTAAAATGCTAGATAGCTTGCTAAACAGTGGAGATCAGAATTTAGATAACTCAATGGGTTGAAATTATTTTTTTCCACTTTTTTTTGTGCAAAAAAAAAACGTTATTAACATTATAAGTAAACCTTAAGGTACATATTAAAAACAAAATAATAAAATAAAAAATCCATGTCATGATGACCCCTTTAATCCTCCTGCCGCTGAATTTCTGACCATTACAACATGTGTTCTGCTCCCGCAAACATTCACACGGGGCGGCGGCGTCAACGCCTCTCGTTTACTTTGAATGGAGTGACGTCAAGCGTTGCCGAAACTGAATTGTGGGTCCGTCGCGTTGCTTCACCCAGCACTGGCGTTGCTTGCGGCAGAAGTTGAAAACATTTAAACTTTTCAAGTGCCGAACGCTAGGCGTTAGCCAATCAGATCGGCTTATGCAAATACCCTAGCACAGATGCTAGCCAATCCCGTTCATGTAACACCATAAATGTATGTGATTGGCTGTTGTCACTATGACGGGGCATCGGCACCAAGCTTCAGACGCGCCCCCCGTCAAGTGTCGATGTCGATGCCGACGCCCCGTGTGAATCCAGCGTATGGAGTCGCTATCAATATGCGGGGTACTGAAATTACTTTTGAATCGATGTTCACTTTCACTTTCGAATTCGCGATCACGTCTAGGAGAGCCGGTGTCTTTCAGAGTTTAGCTCCAACCTTAATCAAACGCCACCTTCCTGTAGCTTTATAGTGATCTCGAAGACCTCAGTTAGCTTCTTCAGGTGTGTTTAATTAGGGTTGGAGCTAAACTGTGCAGGGCAGTGGACCCTCCAGGACGTCCTGGGGTAGGCAACGCTGTTCCTGGAGTTCAGCTTTCTTGGAGAGTTTCACTCCAACCCAAATCAAACACACCTGAACAAGCTAATCAAGGCCTTCAGGGTTGGAGCTAAACTGCAGGAAAGTGGCGCTCCACCAACGTTGCCTACCGCTGTCTACAAGATAAGATATTTGTCAATGAGCTCAGGATCTGTTGAGCAGCAAATCCTCCAGCATGGTCTTGTCCGTCATCTCTCTCTTATTGCAGCTCGTGTTGGATGCAGGGTTGCCAAGTCCATGTTTTGTCTTGTTTTTTTAGGTTATGGAATTGGGCTACATTTAAACTGTTTGCCATGCGTGATTTCCCCCTAGTGGTTAAAGGTTTGAAATATTGCATAAATTACATTTGTCTGAAATGCTTGTATTGAAATATCTACCTATGATAAAAACTGCATTGGATGAAAGCCACTGGAAGGATGCGTTTTTGACCGTGTTTATGATTAATGTGCCGAACAGTGACTATAAAACATTTTATTTATAGAAATGACATATTTAGAGGTTTTTTATATTCATTGCAGTCATTGCGTTACTTTGGGTGACTGGCCATTGGGCTAGTTTTGTCACGCAGACCTGGCAAACCTGACTGAACAGAGCACAACACAGAAGTCAAGTCAAGTCAAGTCACCTTTATTTATATAGCGCCTTTTAACAATACAAATTGTAACAAAGCAACTGCACAATATCAAAATAGGCAAATTTGTCAATAATGTAAAATGACAGGATTTAACACTCAATTATCTGATGAATGCATTTCATTATTGAATTTAGTAATGGCATTGTCCAGCTCAGTTCAGTTTAAATAATATCTGTGCAATCAAGTCAATGATTGTGCTGGAAATGAAGTGTCCCCAACTGAGCAAGCCAGAGGCGAACACTGAGAACACAAGACACTTTCAGTTTAGAACTGAACTAAAAGCTTTGTATTTATATAAAGAAGCAAAAGTATAGGTTTATGTTTCTTTAACGCTTTACAATACAGATTGCTAAAACAGCTTTTCAGTAAAAAACAGTCGCAAAGTTCTTCGATTCAGTTATTTTTGTTATAAGTAAATTTCAACCATAAAGCATCACTATAAAGCAGCATCATGTGCCTTCGGTAGGAGTAGGGCTTCATCCAGGGTTTTGATGTGATGCAGAATAGAACTGGTGTAGGTATTAATGTCCTTGTGTGAGTCAGTGTGGACGAGAAGCAACGTAATCTAGTCTGTGTTCTGGAACTCATGCTGTAGTGAAGATCCTGCTTCTTCCAGCCACACTTGTATATGCTCGCAAAATAAAGCTTATTTAATTTACTTGATGACCAATGGCTGGAATATTTTAGTATATTTCTGCTGTTTTTAACAATAAACTTTGACTTGCACACTTCCCAACAGCATGTGTCTGATTACATGTTTGATCTGTAGGCGGAGAAGAGAAGAGGCTGTCTTTAGTGTCTGTTTGACTGCATTCGACCACACGAGCGTCCATGCAACAATTCCGATCGAACGTGTTTCCGCAAGCTTTGCAGTAGCTATTTTTACAGTCGGTTCCCATGATACTGAGTGGTTTCTAACGATGATGAGTTACAAACAGTTTTTTTACTCAGTATATCAGATGATGCATTACAAATACACACAGCACCACAAGTAAGAAGAACAATACTAGAAACAATACGTTCCATCGCACCTTTGGTGAGACAGTATGTCTCTCTGGCAAAGATCTCTCCTCTTCAACCTGCTCAAATGTCACAGTAACTTTAGCAGGAACAATACACAGCGGGCCGGAGCGCTTTTCTGGGATCACGAATGGAAAGAGCTCCATCCCTGCAGGCAGGTGAAAATAGGCAAAAGGCTATTACATGTCGCATCAAAATAGCTCACATTCCTCCACCATCCTCCCTTCTTATCAAAACAATCCCCCAGCTTCACACGCACTACTTGGGGGTTTGTTTTCAGCTTGAACGTAACTGTAGTGTTCAATAATTTGTATACATCTCCATCACGTCTGAGGCCCCAGAAGCAGGGGTTTTCAGGGTTCAACATTTGCACTAAAGATCTTTCCTCTGATCCAAGACACACTCCAAGGCTCCAGTGGCGACTGTTTCCCACCTCAACGTCCCACGTCTGAACGCCACTGCCATATCCCACGCTCCCCAACACCATACGGCTCCTGTGCAGAGGAAGAGGATTGGGCTTGTCGTGCCGATGGACACATGAGGTCACAGAGGTCAGGTCATTCGACATGGAGACGTCTGGTGGAGCTGCGTTCGGATTCAGGATCACAGGGTCTGGAGAGATTAGAAGAACATATCAGCTGTTAACCAGTTTAAGGCTAAACCCATGTGTTTTTCATGCACTGTTCAGTTTTGAGATTCAGACTAGTGGAAAAACGACGACATAAAAATGCACATTTAAGTGTTTTATTTTATTGCACTTTATCTATTTGTGTCTGTAGATTTAAATTACAATCATATATTTGTACCCTCTTTAGTAGCACTTGCATACACCAACTTTACAGTTTTATCTATATTCTGAAGACTTTTAGAGAGTTTGTTCACATATCATTCACCTGACTTATTTAACAATTTAATCCTAAAACGTATTTTCTGTCTGTTGACAGTATTTCCTGATTTATGAATAAACAGAGAAATAAAAAACCCTCAGTAAAATCAAACAAGATTTTTGAACCTGGCTCAATCCAATGTTCTGATTTATTTTCTGGAAATCAGTGCATAATAAGTATATAATGCATAATTTGCATATTTAAACATAACATTTGAGAATGTGTATTACATAACAGTTGCCTTACTGTACTGTAATCAATCAGCAGATCTACAGTTTTTCCCCATTCACAGATATTGTGTCTTGCTGCAAATGCTTACTGTAAAGTACAATACATAGTAAGCTACTCACAGTAAGGGCAGATGTCCTTCATCTTCTCCCAGACTTGGTACTTCAAGTTACCAGATGTTTTTGAACATCGATAAGTGCTTCTGGACTCAGTTCTGAATCTGGAAGAGTCTGTTTAGCCCTAAAACACACACACACTAGTAAATCATAATACTGTTTTATGGTTTTTCATATTTTATTCTAGAAAAAGTAAATACCTGTTCATAATGCTGTTATAGTTCTGTGGGAATGCACACGGAGACAGCTAGATTAGTGACTTCTTTAATAAAACAACGAAACGTGTGAGTATGTGAAGTTGTTTTCATCCCAACCTGAAGGAAGGTGACGTCATCATCCTTCATTCGCTCCTCCACCTCCTGCAGTTTGTCCTGAGAGCGAGCTTATTTTCTTCTTCATCTTCCCTCTCTTTTCTTTCTCTTCGTCATTTAGAGCCGCTATCCTGCCCTCCTCCTCCTTTTTGAGGAACTGCTGGAGTTTGTTAAACTCCTCTCTGACTCTTCTCTCTGTCTGCTGAGCTTGAGACTGTTACATGTCAAAGGTGACATCAAACGACACAGAGAAACGAATTAAATAAGGATCATGTGAGTTTTGTAACTCCGATATAATTCAAAATGAGCTACCTTTCTCCTGATGTGAGAGTAAACGATGACGATAATGGATAAACTGGGATGTGTTAGCTATGGTCACAAGTTCCATTGAACTCTATTTGTAGAGACTGAACTTGTGAAGTTAATTACTTTTGGGAAACGTTGGTTAAATGACAAAACTGTCATCTTGAACAGTAGATTCTCGGTTTAATTTGATAACATTTATTAAAAAACATTCACCCATATTGTTGAAAAACTAGCATCTACAGGGTTGAAACATGACTTTTTTCTTCACCCATGTACTGGATCCACAAAAGTGTAAAGCACATGGAACAGCGAGACCTTCATTTTAATTCTCATTTTAACCAGTGTCGGGGGGGTAACGTATTACAAGTAACACGAGTTACGTAATAATATTACTTTTTTCAAGTAACTAGTAAAGTAAAGCATTACTTTTTAAATTTACTAGAAAATATCTGAGTTACTTTTCTCCATTTATTGGCTGACAGTGTGTCGTGTGAACGTTACTCTAGATCTAGACTAAATGTGAATGAGGATTAATTCATCACACTCGCAAAAAAAAAAAAACTTTTCAGTATTCATCAAAATTATCACTCTAAATATCAAATTATACTCACTTATTCAATATTCAACAAAATTAATTAAAACAGTGAAATGCAAACTCAGAATATGAAGCACACCTGCAATAATTAAATATGTTAAACAACACAAATATATCTAAACTCATTTTATTAACCGATGTGTTTGCTGCTGACTTTTGATGATCAGTTCAACCGTACTAATAAGCAAAAATGACTTTAGATAAACTAACAATTGTGCTTCATTGTTTTGTTTATTGCTGAAGAGTGTTGAACTTCTCCTGTGTTCTTCTGTACAGACGTGATTTACTCTTCTTCAGTCTGAGGTTTATTCATTACACTTTTTGGTGTGAAAGGCTTTTACATTTGCTATAAATACAACTTATTTTATTAAAACAAACAATCAAGCCCTGATTATATTTAAAAGTAACGCGAAAGTAACGTAACGTATTACTTTCCATAAAATTAACTAAGTAATGTAATTAGTTACTTTTTTAGGGAGTTACGCAATATTGTAACGCATTACTTTTAAAGGTAACTTTCCCCAACACTGATTTTAACACACACAGTTTTGCAACACTCCCCGGGTTTCCTGCCTGGTGTAACCGGTTTAGTTCTTTTTTTGTATTCTGACATGTTTTCAGAAAAAAGTAAAATATCTATGGAATGTCTGCACATAGTCTTGTGAGGAGCGCCGACATATGATTGACGCAGTTGCGGTTCGGGTGTCCCGAGTTCGAATCCCCCAAATCCTCTCACTAACTTCCTGTCATATCTCAACTGGTAATATATATATATATTTATTTATTTTTATGAAAAAATGCCCTGTACTCCATGAAATTAATATATACAAATTGTATAGAATGTCTACAGATAATGTCACCTGATTGTATTTAGAGATCTTAGCATCTTTTGCTGCGCCATTCCGTAATGACAACAACATATTCTCAGCCGGACGAAGAGCCGCTTTCAGCGTCGCCTTTAGAGATAACAAAAAACACTTTGTTTTATGCTCGTGCAAAATGAAATGTAGCCTATATAAAATGCCACACATACTCACCTTGCGTTGTCGTACAGCCTGCTGTAAAGGCTGTGTTTTGTGCCATCTGTGCTCATAATCCACACACGTTGCACAGATAGCCTCTTCATCAGTTTGACAGAACAGCTTGATTTTCTCTCCATGTATCGGACACTCGTGTTCTCCATCCTTCTTGTTTCTCTCTCTCAGGTAACACTCACAGGTGTTTCTCAGGCTCAGGTTGGACACGGGTTCCTGCGGTGACACCTGTCGACAGACGGGACAGTTTCTGGAGCTGCTGAAGGTCCAGTGATCATTAATGCACTGACGGCAGAAACTGTGTCCACAGCTCAATAACACTGGATCTCTGAAGAGTTCAGTACACACAGAACACGACAGCTCATCCTCAAGCGCCATTTAGAGAAATGAAACTGAATAAAGAGTTCACTGAGGACGAATCTGACTTGAAAACAAAACACTTCCTAATCTAAGTACAGCCTTTGTATGAGGAAATGACATGTCAAACTTCCAATGGAAGAAACGGAAGGGTGGAAAGAGTCGGTAATATACTCAAACAACAGGGGGCTCTGATGATCCACATTCAAATCTGCTAAAGCATGAGGAAAACAACTTGTACATACACAGTGTGTTTAGCTGATTTGGAGTCGTTGTATTTAGGCTACAATGACTGTATCTGCTTCAACAGTGAACTGCTGCATGTTGTGATTCAGAAGCACCGTTTGTTGCCACTGCCATATGTTTATTCACTATTTCTAATGTATATTCTATTCTCTCTCATGAAGAACGCTTGTACTGTCCCGTATGTTAGTGTATGTTAGCCACGCCCAGCATGCCTGCTTTTCTTAAAGGGGTCGCCGAGAAATTAAAGGCGAACACATTGCACTCCGTAAAGTTTAATCACCATATATTATAATCTCTGTCATTTACCAGACGATTGAGAGCAGTGTATTATTCTGACTTTTTTGTACCACAATTATTTTTAGTAAGAAGCCCATTCTTTTACATTGCTGTGAGATTGGGGTCTCAGCATGAGTAAGAGTGGGCGTTTCTGACTTTTTTGGGTGTTTTCAAACTGCTGGGTGTTTGTAAATCATGCAGTCAAAATGATCCCCCTTACCTAACCCACCCCTAAACCTACCGTCACTATGACATCAGCCAATCAGGTAACATGGTCTAAAACGCTCCGACCTGGTAACGCCCATTACTTTCTCGCAGAGACCTGTATTTCTGTCGGGTTGGCAATACAATCGCCGATGGTCAGTGTTCGCGTCAGCGCTCCGCCGTTTCGCTTTCCGTGCTGATCTTCCGCCTTTTGTTAAACTCTCTCGTTCTCCAGCCATGCATCTGCTGTGTGTCTTTGTGCTGCTGCTCTGGACCGGGTCCGGCGCGCGGTTATTTCCCGGAGGAAGCGCTGGAGCCCGGAGTCCGCGCTGCTCGCGCCGCGGGTGCTGCTCGCGCTGGTGTGCCGCAACTCGGCGCACTCTCTACCGCACGTCCTCGGTTCCATCGACCGCCTCAACTACCCCAAAGATCGCATGGCTGTTTGGTGAGTTCCGGCGGATTGGACTGGTTGGCGTTATTTATCAGAATTGATGTTTTGCGCAATTTCGCGTCTGGCAGATGCGCGTCCTGCGCTGGACTGATGCGGTGCGTGTTATAACACAGTTACTGCAGACTTGCTACAAATGAAGCGAGTGAAAGTACACACCAGAGAGCGTTTGTGTGTTGAGTGAATTAAACTAACACAGCTGTGCGTGCGTGAGTCTTTAGAGATGTGATTGATCTCTGTTTGGAAACGAGAGCAGGATAGTTTGACTCGGTTCCTGGTGTGGCCTGAGTGCGTGGAGGGCAAATGAGCGAGTTTAGACGTGTCAGGGGCAGACAGACACCCCCTTCATACCCCTCGATCGGCTCTGCCCCCTCCCCTCTCACTCATGCAGATCCGATCAGCCGACGTGTCCCTGTAGTGCGCCGCGCGCGGGGTGGAATGTGTGAGAAAACAACACATGAATGAGTTTCCTGCATGAATGATCTGAATACGTTCCCTGCGGCGACAGACAGGTTTACCTTCTGAGAGACACTTTATGATCTCAATGCATGTCATAAAACGAAGAAAGACATGTTTAATAAACTAATTATGTAGTGAACTACATAATAGTTTCTTTACATTCATCAAATACTTTAATATTCAGTATTCACAGTGAACATCCCCTCAGCAAATACTTAAGAACATGAAAGTTGATCCCAAAAACTATTCTGGCACTTATGAAAAATAAATGTAATAAAATATCAGAGGCAGTGAAAGATACAAATATAAGTGTTGTTTTACATGAGAACCTCTGGTTGAAGTGAAGATGATGCATTTATGAATTATCAAACCACAATATGAACATATTTCACCCAAAACTGAAAATATTCACCATTTATTTAAGAACATTGTCCCGTTCAGTGTTGGGCATAATATATCAGGCTACTAAGCAATTACTTACTGTAATTTAATAACTTCCCCTTGAAAAGGTAAAGTAAAGGATTACTCTTAATTGAATTGCAGTGACTTCTGATGTAATTGTATTAAATACTAGAACAATTCTATATAAACAACAGCAGATTTAACACCACAATTCAATGTCTCATGTTAAAATGTATGTTTCATTATTATAACCTCCCTTTAAATACTTTGCTCAGTTTGAGAATATGCAGTTTTATATTGTGTATGTGAAGGAATTAAAGGAGCAGCTTCATGTCAGGCAGGGGCGCGGGAAGGTGTTTTATGTAGGGGGTGCTGTGGCGGGGGGGGTGTAGTCAATTTCTGCGTATAAATATTACGCCAAATAGAAACAGAAAATCGTGCTATAGCCTACGCACTTTCATGAGATCGTGTTAGAAAGCAATTAGCTATTTTACAAATGGGAATGGCTACAATGAATTCATAGCAATGTTTTACATTCAAGCTTAAAAACCCTTAAAATTTATAGTGAAAAGTTATTTTAAAAGCATCTGGAATGCAATAAAGTAATTTTAAAGCTGTTTTTAAAGCATTTGCTGCATGGATTAAAAAGATAGGCCAATAAATAATTCACATAGGCCTATCAGTCAGACAAAATTGCATTGCAGCAAATCCTTTAATTTTCAAGGACAAAGATTTACATACTTTTTTATTATTATTGAATACAATTATAAAATAAAACGCAAATTATAATCAGGCCTGTTTTAGGCTTTCCCTTATTTGTATATTTTAGATGGGGAAAAATGACTCGCCATCTCCTCATTGGACACGCAGAGAGAAATATATGCATCTTAACGGATTACATAGGCTAATGAAGAGTTTTTGCTTTGAATTATTTCGTTTTAAAATAGTATTTTAAAGCTTTCTATAGATATATTTATCATATCTCTGAGCCAGTTTCGAGTTGCTGAGTTTCGATTCATCATTGAAGCGCTCTTGTTCAAAACCGGCAGAAAGTTTTCCTTTATTGTGAATGCACACAAATAAAAGTAGACCCTTTACAGTTCCAAATGATATATTACTCTTACCTTTATTATTTTAAAGGTAATTTATTTTAAGTTGTTTTAAGTTGTTTTTACTGTAAGAAAAAAAGCCTCCATGTCCTGTAAAGCTCGCTTCAGCTCTCCACACAAAGTGTCGGATATTGCACATTTATATAGGTTAAACATTTAAACTAACACGGTGATATGCTTGAACTGTTTATAGGCCTATCTATCTATTTTATTTTAGTCGTGATGATTTGATAAGGCTAAATTAATCAAACATAGGCGATCAACTCTGATGCTGGCCGCTTGGTCGTTGCTTAAAAGAAGAAAAAAAAACATTTAACGAACACAAAATGCTCCCAAGGTTTTTCAAAATTAACTTTTGAAGAAAAAACCCGAAACATAGTCTAATCACTTTTCCAAAACTGAACTATTTTAATAGGTAGCTAGCTGTTTGGGGAGAAGGGAAAGACTCATATCGCTGAGAACTTCCAGTACATCCATGATATTTCCATGTTCCGCTTTTAAGCCACAACCTACAGATCCCCCAACACAAACATAACATTCACAAACATAAAAGCAAGCATTGGCAGTGCTGCGTGCGTGATTTGGCAGGATGTGCGCAACGCGCGCATCAAATAGCCCTGCATCAGTTTAATAACTTTGATAACATTAATTCTTACAACTGTTAAATTATTGGGCAAATGGTAAACATGTCGATCACATAGAAATAGATAGCAAAATAGCCAATGTAAACCAAATGTTATAAACATCGGAGCAACCTTATAGCCTATATATATTTTTTTATTCACAACAGTTTACAGTTGCCCACAGAAAAAAACAGGGGGTGCTGCAGCACCCTCAGCACCCCCTGTTCCCGCGCCCCTGATGTCAGGTCTTGTATAGTTCATCTCATTAATGTTGACAGGGGCGGATGTAGTGATTCGGGCCCTAAGCAAACTCCAGGTACGGGGCCCTAAAGCAATGTGCACTTTTATGCCTAACCTTTATTTTGCTTGCTCGCTCTCATAGTTTATTTATCCCTTCACAACCAGTAGTCAACCTGATGCTGTTCTAAAGCCATATTAGGCTACCTTTTATTTGGATCACAAAAGAAGATTAAAAGAAAAATGCTTGCACTTGTCCATTTAATAAAATGTAAACTTTTTCAATATTTTTTACAACGATTAAATTATCCCATGCAACTCATTCCGTAGTCCGAGTGTTGTGAAGGCATATGCTAGAGTTTGCCGAGAAACATCGAAAATGTAATCTTTATTAAGCACAAAAACCCAAGTCGTCGCATTCGTGCATTTATACGTGCATATCATAGGCTACGAGTGCGCGGCAGTTCATGCCGGCACACCAAGGAAAAACACACAAGACTCATTTTGAAACATCAAGACAAATAAAATTATGACTTGAAACACAATGCTTTCTTTAATCTTTACTGAGGTGAATATCTCTGTTCACATCATATCTACACTTGGTAATGAGAGGATTCTCAAGCTTGCAGAACTCGGCAAGCTCTGCATTTTGAGCGGTGAGTGGATTCTAACTTAAACACTTCTGGTCACTGCTTTCAATAAATGAACCGATATATCTGTGATGCGTCATTGTTCAACGCTGCACATATGTCTCTGCACTATCAGATGGGGCCCCTGATTCCCCGGGGCCCTAAGCGGCCACTTACCTCTCTTACTGGGTGAAGTCCACCCCTGGATGTTGATAGGATTTAGAAAATAATTATGAGCAATGCAATACTTTACAATACAATAATTAGTAATCTAATTACACTGAAGATGTAACTAGTATCTAGTAATTAATTACTTTTTAAATTAACTTACCCAACACTGGTCCCATTTAATTGCCCCATTCAGTAAATGACTCTCAGCACACTAAAAGTATGTTTTAAGTACAAATATGCAGTATTAATGAAAACATATGCAAACAACGTCTGGACTTCACCATTCAAAGAGAACTACAGCTCATCAGTTGATTATTTACAACTTCGAAAAACAATCTTCTTTAATGAAAGTACATGCTTTGGAGGAAAGAAAAGGAATGCAACTTTAGCGCAGAAATTGTGTGGTCCATTTCTACGCCGATTTAGACCCAAGTTCTCTTCCAGTGGATTATATAAAAGATTTCCATGTAATCCAATGTGAGGAAACTTGGTTCTGATGAACAATAAAAACATCAACAGCCAATCAGAATCCACCTGACTTTAACGATCTCAAACCTTTAACGTGACAGAACCGCAGCGAATGCTATTGTCCTCTGTTGTGGATGCTAACGCAGTTACCGTTCTTGATGTGAATGGACCTTAAACGAGTACATGACAAGAAATGAATGAAATCATGGGGAACCCTTCCTTTAATGTGAATGTTTAATTGTCAAGAAAGTAAATGAAAATATCATCTGGATTGGTAAAACATGTTTGACCTTGTAATATCCTCGCTTCGGTTCAGAGTCGCAGCGGCGTTCAGAACTGAAGCATCGCTCTCAGCGTGTAGTGAACAACTGAAACCAAACCGCCGGGGTTTGTGTCCCTGCCACAAACAGACCAGAACTAAACCACATGCGGTGCGAGACTCCCAGAAGCTGTTGGGCGGGTTCAAACTGAAACTGAACTGTATTTAAAAAGTCTTTGATGAACATCTTGTCAGATCTGAGTGTCAGCACACGCACATCAAATTCCCCATAATCTAAAGCGTTATTACAGGAGTAAACTCAAACTGCACTTAAGTCAGTTATGAGAGGCGCCTTAAAGGGGTCATATGACGTTGCTAAAAAATACATTGTATTACACCAAATACACAAAATAATGTGTTTATATGGTTTAAGTAAAAAAAAATAAATGATTATTTTCCACACACTGTACATTGTTTTTGCTCCTCTTTCTGAAACGTGTCGATTTTTACAAAGCTCATCGTTCTGAGAAGTGAGGTGTGCTCTGATTGGTCAGCTATCCGGTGCGTTGTGATTGGCCGAATACCTCAAGCGTGAGACGTTGTTACACCCCTTACTGTATTGTGATGCCGTGTCCCGGCACGACGAGACTAAAACAATAAAACCTGTAATAAACAAGGCATTTGTTACATCCAGTGGGACATACTGATTATAATACTCATACTGTCTTTTTACCATGTCTGCATTTGTGATCGGAGGAACAACAAGCACTACTCACACTACTCACACCGCTCAAAACTCACGTTTGAATCATCAGTAACAGAAACATACTTACAGGCTGTGAGTCAGAAACACCAGACTGTCCTTGTGTCATTGGAATTGCTCCACTTTACAGAAACAGTCTGAGCAGCCAGTATTGTGGCTACGTTACTCTTCCAGGTTCAGGAAACAGTCCTTCGTAATGTGACTTGCAAGCCTTGACTTTGATAAAGAATGTCTCTTTGGTTTTGAGACTTTAGTCTTTGTAACTTTATGGATCTTATATATGCATGAACAGCGTAAAACACTCCAAAGAGAAAGAAAACTTGAAATCGTATCATATGACCCTTTAATGGCTTTAATTATCAAAGGAGCGCTTTCTTTTGATGACTCTCTATGAAGCAGGCATTTTATCACCATAAGTATATATCAAATGTAATAATGTGTAATTACAATATATAGACTTCCGTTCAAAGTTTAGGGGTCGGTACGATTATTATTTTGATATTCTCACCCAGGTTGCATGTATTTTATAGAAAGGTGAAAACACTAATTCTGTGAAAAATTAATACAATACTATTGCAATTTATATGTAATATCTATAATATTGCAATTTAAAATACCTATTTTTCTTTTGAATATATTTTAAAATGTAATTTATTCTGGCGATTCAAAGCTGAATTTTCAGCAGTCCTCGAATTAGTGAACGTTAGTGTGGAAACTGTGATACATATTTAGTTTCTTTGATGAATAGAAAGTTGTTAAGAACAGCATTTATTTGAAAACAAAATGTTTTACTGTCAGTTTTGATTTATTGTCAGTTTAATGCATCTTTGCCGAAAGTATTAATAAAAAATAAAAGACACCAAACTTTTGAATATACTATAGTTTTTTAATAAAATGATATAACATAAGTGTAACATACATTTAGTGTAAATAATGGAAGCATTCTGACCTGCAGATCATCAAACACAATCCTGATGGAGATGGACTGGTTCGTCAGATCTGAGCACGTGTCTGGAAAAAAAGGGAATGGAATATGCCTGAGGAACATTCAGAAGTGTGTGTGTGTGTGTGTGTGTGAGAGTGTATATATGTGTGTGAGAGTGTGTGTGTGAGTGTATATGTGTGTGTGTGAGAGTGTATATGTGTGTGTGAGTTTGTGTGTGAGAGTATATGTGTGTGTGTGAGAGAGTATAAATGTGTGTGTGTGTGTGTGTGTGTGTGAGTGTTGTGTGTGTGGTGTGTGTGGTTGTGTGTGTGTGAGAGAGAGTATATGTGTGTGTGTGTGTGAGAGTATATGTGTGTGTGTGAGAGAGTATATGTGAGTGTGTGTGTGTGAGTATCTGTGTGTGTGCGTGCGTGCGTGTGTGTGTGTGAGTATCTGTGTGTGTGTGTGAGTATCTGTGCGTGCGTGCGTGCGTGCGTGCGTGCGTGTGTGTGTGTGTGTGTGTGTGTGTGAGAGAGTATATATGTGAGTGTGTGTGTGTGTGTGTGTGTGTGAGTATCTGTGTGTGCGTGCGTGTGTGTGTGTGTGTGTGTGAGTATCTGTGTGTGTGTGTGTGTGTGTGTGTGTGTGTGAGTATCTGTGCGTGCGTGCGTGGTGTGTGTGTGTGTGTGTGTGTGTGTGTGTGAGAGTATCTGTGTGTGTGTGCGTGCGTGTTTACAGTATGTGGTTTATGAGGACCGTGTCTGTGAAGGGTTCTGGTTCTCATGTGCTCCTTCTGCAGCCAAACGCTAAACACGCTTGCTTTCCCAAAGGTCGTGCTGTGCAGTTAATTATGGGCTGATTTTACAGCACTGAGAGCAAACCCAACATTCAGGGGAAAAGGAAAATGAAAAAGCTCTAATTATAGTCATTTGCTTTCTATTTTGTCGTTCATGTTTGGAGAAGCGGTCGTCTTGTACATGTCTGTTTCAGATGATCTCTCTCTTCAGGGTGGCCACGGATCATAATTCAGACAACACCACCGAGATGCTGCGCGAATGGCTCGTAAACGTCCAGAACTTCTATCATTATGTGGAGTGGAGACCTCAGGACGAGCCCAGGTGAGGCTGAGCTTAAACTACATCTGAACCTCGAGCCGGACTGTGTGTGAACACAAACGTCTGCACACGATCAGTGTCTGCTCTCTCTTTACTGTGTTAGAAAACCGTCTTAAATCTCAATGTGCTATTGACCTCAAGATACACGGATCTTTTTAATCTTTTATTTATGTATCATAAAACATTAACAATGTGACTGATAGTGTTTAAATACATTTCTCAAGGTAGAAGAGTATAAATGTGTCTCTTATGTGTGTTGTTTCAGTGTGAGATACTGTTAGGTTTAGTTAACATTTTGAAGAATTTTTTTTCACGTTGAAGTTTTGTCATTTTTTGTTATTTTGTGTTTTTGTTATTTTCAGTCATTTGTGTTGTTTTTAAATATCTCTATATAGTTTAGATTTTTTAATTATTTTATATATAAATATAAATATATATTTTACTTTACTCCGTTAATATAGTAACAAAAATATAAGCTGTATATAGCACTACATGGTATTTTATCACCTGAACTAACCTTTTCCTGCCATAAAAATGCATTGTTTAATACAGGAATTAAAAACATGCTAATTCTAGTGCTTTTAAGTCATTTTTATATATCAATTGCATTTGAACATATATTTGAATGAATTGATAGGACGACACATCGGTCAGTGAATATGTAAATATCACTTTGCCCTTGATGTTTGTGGCTCATGCATGTATTTCTCAGCGTCTATGAGGACGAGAGCAGCCCGAAGCACTGGACGAACCTGCGATACGAGCACGTGATGAAGCTGCGCCAGGCGGCCCTCGACACGGCGCGGGAGATGTGGGCCGACTACTTTCTGGTACATGGTCTGAAATCAGAACGAGTCTCTTTAGCCCTCGCTGAGGTCTGTAATGATGCCTGTCAGTGTGGATAATGTGACCGCAGTGCGCAGTGTGTGGAGGGTCACGGCCGCGTCCCGTCGTTTGCTCGTCTAAAGCCAGCAGCGGCTCTGTTCAGTGTTATTTGCTGCTCTGTGATCGGCTCCACGCTGGTTTAACTGCTCTGCATGTGTTTTAGTCAAAGTATTCTGTACATTATAGGATGACACACCGTCTCTCGAGCCGTCACTGACGAATCAAAACCACCGTCTAACATCTTTTCTGGGGAAACACGTTTGGAGAGTTTTATCTTTGGTAACTGACATACATTAACCTGGAGTTCAAACTGCGCTGAAAAAGAAATTGCTTGTAAATTTCACAAATAATCACAAAGGAGCAGACCGACTGAAATTGTATTTTCTCGTAAAGTGTTTTCCAATAATAATTTACTAAAAACATTACATTTGAAAAGCCATTTTACAGTGTGTTTCTGTTTCAGGAGCCAAAAGCCCATTTTAAAATAAAACAGCTTTATACATTTTTTACTGACTTAATTGCAACCTACAAACATGTACTTGCAAATATGTTTAAACAAGTTCCAATGGAAATGACATTGAAATGTATTTTAGTTTGCTATAAATGTTTGTCAGTACATTCAGCAATGCTTAAACCATATATTAACGACAACATAAGTAATCATGAAATTACATTTAAAGATTACGTAAATCCTCTCTATATTTAAGCTATAATACAATTTAATTTAATTGTAAATAACCTCCAATTGTGTGTCAGAAAACAGTTTTGTGGATCCGTTTAAAACAACACATTTTTTAATATCTAAAATGATGTTTGTAAAGTCGCTATGAAATAATAAATGAAACACGTGGCTGTTTGCAGATGGTGGACTGTGATAACCTGCTGACTAACCGGGATGTTTTGTGGAAGCTGATGCGGGAGAATAAAACGATGGTGGCACCGATGCTGGAGTCCAGAGCGGCGTACTCAAACTTCTGGTGCGGCATGACGTCTCAGGTGTGTGAAACCAACAACTGAACGCGTGTGGATGAGTGTGAGTCTTCATTCACCGGCTGTTTCATCATGTGTCAAATGTGCTTTTTAGTTTTTATCACACTTAGTCAACCGTATTCTTAGTCAAGTTTTAGTCACTAAACGTCTGGGCATTTTAGCCAAGGTTTAGTCAATGAAAACAGTCACATGTTAGTCATGTTGCATAGTGGTTCAACTGACAATCACAATTTCATTGCACAAAATTCAAAATAGAGAAATGTATTTTTACGTTTCTGAATTATTGCACTTTCACATAATTAACAAATGTTTGGGTTTATTAGTTTGTCTCTGAGAAGTTTTGCTCCGATTGTATTGAAAACAAACAGCGCAAACGACCACGTGAAGGGACACAGACTGCCTTTATCACACATTCATTTGAGCAGAATATCGCAGTGAAGATCGCTAAACTCCAGCGTACGTGATTTCTGCTGTTTTCAGATCAGCAGTGCTTTTTTTCTCAGAGCAGAGAGACTTTGTGCAAATGGTTGCCAGATTGGGAATATTACGTAAATCAAAGGGTGGACATTTTTGTTATTTCTGGTGCATTTTAACTCCTGGCTTAAAAATTTTTTATACAAAAAATATATTTACATTTTATAATTATAAATATTTTAGTTTAGCCTTTTTTTCTCAACAATACTGCATGTTTATATAATCAGAGTCATTGTTTAATGACTATGGTGTCATCTTGTCTTAAGAGATGATTAATTTCTCAAGCTCGTTAATGCAGAATGGATTCTGATTGGTTGTCAGTATTTTTATTGTTAATCTGCTAAAAAATTCTGTAAGTGATTTTATTAATTATTGTTCTTCTCTGTCATTGTCGTTATAGTTGGGATTAAATTAAGAACGACTTTTTCATCTCTGTCGTTATGGTACGTTATTGTTTTCTGGGTGAACGGGCCTTCTGTCAGCAAATCCGATTGAAATCCAATCAAATTAAAATAGTCTGAATAGCAACCAGCTACATGAAATTAGATTTTTGCAAATCAGTTTCGAGCTACATTCATATGTGGTTTGTAATCCTATTAAAATCGCATTCCAGGAAATCTGTTTCGGTTTGATCGGATTTAGCTTAGTTTTTGTAAAAATCATGCTGAATGTCAACAAGCTTTTTGTTGTTGTGAAGTCAAGAATAAAATTAAGATACACTGCTAGTATACCGGTATACGCACCTCTTTGAGTTTTGAAACTTGCGGAGACGGCAGCACGAAATAAAGTCGCACATTCCCTCTGCGCGGCGGCAACACGTGGTCATGTCGTAAGATAACATCAGGGTGCTGTTTCATGAAACAAGTTTACCAGACAAGCCAGGCTTATTTCATTATTCTGACTTATTTTGAACCAAATCAACTGACAACAAGTCAGACTAACTGAAATGAACCTGGCTTGTTTGGTAAACTTGTTTTATGAAACAGCCCATTTTGCTAACTTTATTGTTGTTGTTGTTTTTAGCGCATAGGCATAACAATGCAACGGCATTGCCATAGAAACCAACGTAAAACGAAAGAGCGCTTCTGGACCGTTGCGATACATTTAGTTATTTAGCAGATGCTTTTATCCAAAGCGACTAACAAATGAGGACAATGGAAGCAATCAAAACCAACAAAAGAGCAATAATATGCAAGGGCTATAACAAGTCTCAGTTAGCTTAACACAGTACACGTAGATATACAGTGTGGACAGTCAGTCGTCTAGATCGGATTACAGTCAGAAATGCACAAAATGGTATTTGGGCTGACCGTCTGAAGGAGGCTGTACTCATGGAAAAAGGTTGTTGAAGGACATCTTTGGTCAGAGTCGTGTTAACGAGCGAGTGTGTGTTATTACAGGGTTATTATAAGCGGACGCCGGCCTACATGCCGATCCGCCGGCAGGAGCGCAAGGGCTGCTTCGCCGTCCCCATGGTTCACTCCACCTTCCTGCTGGACCTGAGGAAGCAGGCGTCCCGCGAGCTGGCCTTCTTCCCGCCCCATCCCGACTACAGCTGGGCCTTCGACGACATCATCATCTTCGCCTTCTCCGCGCGCATGGCAGGTGCGTCTCAGATCGCGCAGGTTCATGTCTGGTTATCATCATGTGCGGTGCTTTTGAGTTTTAACATCGTTTCCCGCAGAGGTTCAGATGTACATCTGCAACAGAGAGACTTATGGGTACTTCCCCGTGCCCCTGCGATCCCATAATACCCTGCAGGACGAGGTGGACAGCTTCCTGCACTCGCTGCTGGAGGTTATGGGTGAGTCACATGACGAGTCACATGTTTTTCAGCGTAAAGAGCGTAGCGATGTGCTTATCATTCGCTGTGTTTTGTCTTCAGTGCGCAATCCTCCATCAGAGCCGTCCGTGCATCTCTCTCTTCCTCCTAAACAGCCGGATCACATGGGCTTTGATGAGGTCACGTTTCACCACACTTTCACTTTTATATTTATTATTTTCATTTTATATTGAAATGTTATTATGTATTTTATGAAATAGTATAACATGAAATAGAATAATATAGCCATTTATATTTAATTTTTACATAACATTTAGTTATTTAGCGGATGCTTTATCCAAATCATTTTATTTTACAATAGCTTTGTAATAATTACATTTCAATTATTATTTGTATTTTTATTTTATATTATTTCTATTTTTATTTGATATTAATTGTTATATTTATGTATTACTTTATTCCCATATTACGTCATTTTATGAAATGGTATAAAATACTGGAATACTTAAGAGTATTGTACTATATTATATCAAATTAATTTACTCAATCGTGTCGTGATTTGTGTATATTATTTGTGCTGATGTTATTTTGTATCGTCGTCTACATACTATTTTTTTTTCTCTTTTATTGCATTCTGTATTATTTCTATTTCTTTCCTTTTATATAATTTTCTAAAATCGTCCAATCTTCCTCTTGTCTCTATCCTACCGGTTTATTATCTATCTCTATGTATGTTACTTTCCTCCGGTGTTTATATAAACCTGCCGCGGCGTTCGGACCGCGCAGAGCGCGCATGCTGAGGCTCGTAACGAACAAGAGATCGCCTGCAAGATCATCGCAGCTGTAGATGGCAAGTATGTCTCAAACACACACTAACACTGTCTCTCACCTGCTCTACTCGCACACAGACCGTCTGACACGAGTGTGTGTGTGTGTGTGTGTGTGTCTCTGTGTGTGTGTGCGCGTGTGTCTGTGTGCGTCTCTGTGTGTGTGTGTGTGTGTTGTGTGCGTGTGTCTGTGTGCGTCTCTGTGTGTGTGTGTGTGCACGTGTGTGTGTGTGTCTGTGTGCGTCTCTGTGTGTGTGTGTCTGTGCGCGCGTGTGTGTGTGTGTGCTTCAGGGCGCTGAACGTCAGTCAGATCGAGGCGCTGGGGATCCAGATGATGCCCGGATACAGTGACCCGTATCACGGGCCGGCCGCGCTCACTAAAGGAGAGCTGGGCTGCTTTCTGTCGCACTTCAACATCTGGACAGAGGTGAGAGAGAGAGAGAGAGAGAGAGAGAGAGAGAGAGAGTGGAGGGTGTCATGATGCTATCATTTCATTAAATGTTTTTACTAATATTACAGAACAAATCATGCATTTGTCCACACTCAATTTAAGATATTTTCAAAATAATACAAAACTGACGGTTCTGTGTGTGTGTGTGTGTTAGATTGTGGAGCGGGGGCTGAAGGCGTCTCTGGTGATCGAGGATGACCTGCGCTTCGAGGTTTTCTTTAAGCGTCGCCTGCAGAATCTGATGCATGAGATCGAGTCTCAGCTGCTGGGATCTGATGTGAGTACAGCAGTCTGTATGTGTACAGCGCCCCCTGCTGGACACCTGACTCCAGCTGTTTGATATGAGTTTAAGAGTCTGTATGTGTACAGCGCCCCGTGCTGGACTCCTGACTCCAGCTGTTTGATATGAGTGCAAGAGTCTGTATGTGTACAGCGCCCCCTGCTAGACACCTGACTCTAGCTGTTTGATATGAGTGCAAGAGTCTGTATGTGTACAGCGCCCCGTGCTGTACTCCTGACTCCAGCTGTTTGATATGAGTGCAAGAGTCTGTATGTGTACAGCGCCCCCTGCTGGACTCCTGACTCCAGCTGTTTGATATGAGTGCAAGAGTCTGTAGGTGTACAGCGCCCCCTGCTGGACTCCTGACTCCAGCTGTTTGATATGAGTGCAAGAGTCTGTATGTGTACAGCGCCCCCTGCTGGACTCCTGACTCCAGCTGTTTGATATGAGTGCAAGAGTCTGTAGGTGTACAGCGCCCCCTGCTGGACTCCTGACTCCAGCTGTTTGATATGAGTGCAAGAGTCTGTATATGTACAGCGCCCCCTGCTGGACTCCTGACTCTAGCTGTTTGATATGAGTGCAAGAGTCTGTATGTGTACAGCGCCCCGTGCTGTACTCCTGACTCCAGCTGTTTGATATGAGTGCAAGAGTCTGTATGTGTACAGCGCCCCCTGCTGGACTCCTGACTCCAGCTGTTTGATATGAGTGCAAGAGTCTGTAGGTGTACAGCGCCCCCTGCTGGACTCCTGACTCCAGCTGTTTGATATGAGTGCAAGAGTCTGTATGTGTACAGCGCCCCCTGCTGGACTCCTGACTCTAGCTGTTTGATATGAGTGCAAGAGTCTGTATGTGTACAGCGCCCCGTGCTGTACTCCTGACTCCAGCTGTTTGATATGAGTGCAAGAGTCTGTAGGTGTACAGCGCCCCCTGCTGGACTCCTGACTCCAGCTGTTTGATATGAGTGCAAGAGTCTGTAGGTGTACAGCGCCCCCTGCTGGACTCCTGACTCCAGCTGTTTGATATGAGTGCAAGAGTCTGTATGTGTACAGCGCCCCCTGCTGGACACCTGACTCCAGCTGTTTGATATGAGTGCAAGAGTCTGTATGTGTACAGCGCCCCCTGCTGGACACCTGACTCCAGCTGTTTGATATGAGTTTAAGAGTCTGTATGTGTACAGCGCCCCCTGCTGGACTCCTGACTCCAGCTGTTTGATATGAGTTTAAGAGTCTGTATGTGTACAGCGCCCCCTGCTGGACTCCTGACTCCAGCTGTTTGATATGAGTTTAAGAGTCTGTAGGTGTACAGCGCCCCCTGCTGGACACCTGACTCCAGCTGTTTGACATGAGTGCAAGAGTCTGTATGTGTACAGCGCCCCCTGCTGGACTCCTGACTCCAGCTGTTTGATATGAGTTTAAGAGTCTGTAGGTGTACAGCGCCCCCTGCTGGACTCCTGACTCCAGCTGTTTGATATGAGTGCAAGAGTCTGTATGTGTACAGCGCCCCCTGCTGGACTCCTGACTCCAGCTGTTTGATATGAGTTTAAGAGTCTGTATGTGTACAGCGCCCCCTGCTGGACTCCTGACTCCAGCTGTTTGATATGAGTTTAAGAGTCTGTAGGTGTACAGCGCCCCCTGCTGGACTCCTGACTCCAGCTGTTTGATATGAGTGCAAGAGTCTGTATGTGTACAGCGCCCCCTGCTGGACTCCTGACTCCAGCTGTTTGATATGAGTGCAAGAGTCTGTATGTGTACAGCGCCCCCTGCTGGACTCCTGACTCCAGCTGTTTGATATGAGTGCAAGAGTCTGTATGTGTACAGCGCCCCCTGCTGGACTCCTGACTCCAGCTGTTTGATATGAGTGCAAGAGTCTGTATGTGTACAGCGCCCCTGCTGGACTCCTGACTCCAGCTGTTTGTCTCGTCTCTCAGTTACATCGGCCGCAAGCGGATGCAGGTGGACCGGCCGGAGAAGTCTGTGCCCAGAATACACAACCTGGTGGAGGCGGATTACTCATACTGGACGCTGGGCTACGCCATCTCGCTGCACCGCTCAGAAGCTGCTGCGGGCCGAACCGCTCCGAAAGATGCTGCCGGTGGACGAGTTTCTGCCCGTCATGTACAACAAACACTGTGAGAGAGTTATCTATCATAACATTATCATCATTCAAAGTGTCCAGCTTGTCTGTTTCTGTCTGTGGTTCCAGATATAGTTTGTTCAATCATTGAATCTACTGTTTTATCTGATCTCATATGAACATATATAATTCTCTGCTGTTGTGCAAATGAGCACAAAATGACCCATCAAACAACATACAATCTAATAAAATCACATAATAAACATAAAGATCACATTGTTTTCAGTGAAATAAGAACGTGTACATTAAAATATTTTTATATAATTTCTTAATAAGTTAGTGATGATAATATAAATTAAAATGTGGTTATAATTACTAAAAATAATTAATTTTGTTAAAAATGATCAGTTAATGGTGATAATAATGATGCATTAAAACTATATATATATATATATATATATATATATATATTTCATTAAATTTAGTTGCCATATTTTTATATTGATGATGATGATGATCATACTAATAATACATTAAAATATTATTGTTAATAAAATAACAATAACATATATTTAGTTTAAAATTTAAACTATATAATAATATATATTTTTTATTATTAACAATAACATTTATAAAATAATGATTATTTTGCTGATGAATTTAATTCATAATTGAAGGTTATTTGAATGTGTTTCTATGACAGATAT